>VFFE01007738.1:1614600-1625882 GCA_008921705.1 Burhinus oedicnemus
TAGAATCTGGGAAAAAATTGTTTACATTATTTTAATGACATTCTACATATAATAATATAATTACATCACAATTAAATGAGCTCAATTCTATTTTAATTAAGAAGATAATCCTGAATCATTTTTTTTAATAGAAATGTCTCACTATAATTAAATTGTTCAGAGGACATTTAAATGAATGTTGAAGAGAGAACCACACAAGCTGTAACAGTATATTCATAACAAATTTGCTCTGAGATTAATATTTAATTAATTTTAAAATACTTTATGCCTCCTATATAGTTGTCTGTAAATTATGTTAAGTTGCCTTTCCCACTGATTGAACTTACTCATATTTTATTCAGTTCTCCCAATTTTTAATTGCATCAGAAAGCTCTGTGAGCACAGTTAGTGGTAATGTTCATGGGTTGCTAGAGAAATATTAGTAAAGGGAAAAGTTCCTACTAGCTTTCTCACTGGGCTAACTAAATTTTAAATCATATGCCCACATCTTTTCATTAATTATTTGCCTGTGACAAACTAATGTATCAACATATAACCTCATTTTTGTGCCTTTTGATGTTTTAGATGCAAAGATACCTTTTTTCGCCTCATTAGATTTTCTTAATCCGTAACCAATATTAAATTCTTCCAAAAAGTGGGGATGGCACATGTCCACAATCCCCTCCTAGTTTTATGGTAGAAGGAAGATAATGGCTTGTTGATTATTGCAAAAATATTTCTGTTAAGGAAAAAAATCAGAATGAATCAGTCACATGCAAATATCATTCTTAATTTTGCTGTGTGCATATGCAATAACTGCATTTCCAATTTTTAAAACTTAACCACTATCACATAAATCATAACTGACTTCTAATGTGAAGTAATTCTAGTTAAACATTTTTACCCCACTATAGTGCTCCATGTACGTCGTAACATTCATTTCTTCTCTGAATTGCTGTACCATTATGTTGCATGAAGTTCCTACCACGAAAACCACTATCACTTTCTTCCTTTGTACTTTTCCCTGAAATGTTCATAAAGTTCTTCAGAATACCAATCAAAACTTAAAAAAAATAAAATAAAAACCAATTCCTTTATGAAAGCTCGATGATCTTTGACATCGTTCACTATTTAGAAACCCGTAAAAGAATAGATAACAAATATATGACTCACAAATTATCAATTATGAAAAATAATCTGGGGTAGAATGCTACACTAATGCAAAAAGATGGATTACTTGTCATAAACCAATAAAGCTTTTGTTTGTGAATCCAATATCTCATTTCTTTCCTTCGTGTTGGGAAACTTGAAATGATTTTTAAACCACATTAACTTAAAAAAATGCAACTATCATAAGGGGAACACTGAAAACGCCCCCAGAAATAATCTGTCGGGTTTTAACCAATTTATATTTTATATTCAACTATCAGTTCTAAAAATCAGAAGTCAGCAGAGACTAGATCCATCACAGAGCAAGCAGGCAGCCCTGTCCTTTGGAGGTGCGTGGGGGTGTTGGCTCTACCATCCAGATCTTAAAGTGGTCTCAAGGAAGTGCCATATTTGTCATTGCCAGGCAGACAACAGAATTTAATTAGCCTACAACCACATTTTAAGAGCACAGCCAGCCTGTTTTAAAGCACTCCTCCTGCATTAGAATTCTTCAGGGTTCTGGGTTCACTTTGCTCTCTATAACTCGGGGGAGGGGAATATTTTTGGTCTTTAATAGAAGGAAATGTGAGAAAGAGCAGATGTCTGCAGAAAATAAAATAAATGCCAGCCTCGGAGTGCCACGGTGCAGTGTCATCCGCTGTCAAGGGGTTACCTATGGAGAACCCTGGCCGGTGATGCAGCAGAGAATTCATTACCTCGCTGACTGGCAAATGACAGGATTGCTCAAATCGGGGGATAAACCGAGACGAGCTTTATTTCCATCCAGAAACCACAAACTCCCTGCTCAGCCTTTAGCCTTCTCTGCAGATTGTGAAACCGGTGCTTGTGGCACAACGTTGAGACACATATCAGCAGGAACGCTCCTGATGTTTATAAAAATAACCGCTATGACTCGTCGTTCTAGCCTAATTTGCGATCATCTTCTCACATACACCTTTTGCTCTGCCTCCATCGGAACCCACAGCAGGCATCTTTGGCTGACTAACTGTGGTCCGATCGAGTCGAGCTACCTGATTTTAAACACCGCCAGCTACAGTTCTTAACGATCTTGCGCTGAGAGAAACAGTTGGATGATTTAATTAAAATAATTTAATTTAAATTAGGTGTATTAGGCATTGCCAGTGAGGGAGCAGAAGGGTGAGCACAGCGATCCGGAGGCAATGAAGCATACTAACCAGAGATTCCCAGGTTCAGACCCCGGCATCAGGGATGCGCTCCCGGTTCCCGCTTCGGCTGGGAGCGTGCCCAGAGGTGGCCGCCTCTGCTTTGGCAGAACGGAGGAGCCGGGCTGTGTGCCGGGGGGATTAACTACTTTGTCACTCACTAATGACAGCTGCCAGATGATTAGAAACCACATTAAGTTCTTCACTTTAACTTTGCTAACCAGCAAGATCAAACTCCTACAACCAGATTGGAATTTTTTCTATTACACAAAAAAGAACACAGAAAAGAGAAAGAATATGAAGAAAGTAGTTTGCACATTTGCTACCTAATCAGAATGTAAGGCAGCGAACAAGCACACAGTCATAAAAATGAACTTTGATGGAACAAAATACTCCACTGATTTGGACCAGCTTCAACAGCACCATTTACAAGGGCAAATTTTTCCTTTCCATGTAGGACAAAGGTTTTAAACAGTCTTATTTCTTCCTATCAAATGCTGGCAATCAGGAATCAACCAACAAAAGGGAAATTTTATTTAATTATTTTGACAGCATATTCTTCAGGAAAGGAGAACCTGAGAACAGCAAGGCTCTGCTACATTTACTGTGAGAAAGGAAAAAAAAACCATCTTGCAGAAAAAGGCCTGAGCAGCCTTTACCATAACCATTCAGTGGGTGGGCTGTTGGTCAAGGCAAAATAAGTACATTCACTTTTGGGAAACTTGTGATTTTGCCATATTCTCCATACAGACAGACACCTTACTTCTTCAATACTAATTTTAAAGAAAATTCAAAACAGATAGTTAATGGTAAGGCCATAATTAATTTTTTTTTTTTTTTCTTTTTAACCTATGACTCTGATAAGGCTGCTTTTGGACATATAATGGTTACCCAACCCCTTTTATGGCTTTAACAAACCCTTACTCCTGCCTCCTGTTCCACAGAATGTGGACTCTATTTGCACCCCCGTGGTACTAAATTACAGATAAAGTTACAGCAAATTTGTTTTGTCAAAAAGGCAGTGAGGCCTAATATCCCTTCAGTAACAACAGCCTTGTCTTTCGTTCAGAAGTGGAACTGGAATAGTTTTCCCTCAGAAACGAGCGTTCCTTCCCGCGACAATGGGGCTGTTCTTGGGGCGGTGAATGGGACAGGGCTCGGTTTGCAGGTGCTCGGGGGGGTCCGCGGGGGGCAGCCCCCGCTGCGGTAGGTGACCCCGGCCGCCTCCGCCGGCCGCCAGAGGCAGCTCTCCACCCCGAATGAGCAAAGAAGTATGCCGGAGACAATCAATAATTTACAGAGATGTGTCTTGTTCGTACTGATGGAACCAAGGTAGCTAGCAAAAAACCCAAAGCAGCCTTGGAACAAAGCAAAAACGTCTTAAAAGGTTAAAAACCCACAACCCACACCCAAAGTGATTCCTGTCTGTGAAAGAAATACTGGCATAATAATGACCTACCAGCGCACTAAAGTTATTTTCCAAATGCTCTAGCTAATAGACTGTGATGAATAAATAACTTTTTAATGTGTTTCGCTGGAGTTGCACTAGGGAATATTAATATCCAGTATTAAAAACAGTATTCAGATTGATGTGAAGCTGTAACGCTATGAAGATAGTGACATAACACAGAAACAAAGCTCAAGTAAGAGATTTCACTAGTTACCTCTTCTGTAAAATAAATCACTCCAAAATGTTTCGGTGTTTACTTGCTACAATATTGTGATACTCTTCCTAAAAGATGAAAAACAAGCACATTTAGGGAATAAGCATTAAGTGTTGTTAATGTGGCCTTATGCTGTTAATCATTACCTTGGGAAAATTATATTGTGTTTTATATACTAATACTACGACATTTTTATTAACTCATAATCCCTCTGCTAACAGTGGTGCTTTAAGCAAGAAATAATTAAGATGGCAGCAAACATTAAAAACATCTACTTTTAAATTTTTCAGTCATGTTAAAGGGACACACTATTTGCTGGTACTAGAGGTTCCTTAAGGGAAAAAAGCAGAAAGAATATTGTATACCAAGCAGAAAATACTCATTCTTTCTTTATTAAGGAAAACAAGCTTAAATAATCACTAACAGTTTCCCTTACAGTACTGATCACTCATCTTCAAAGGAATTAGCTGATTTTAATTATTAAAAATACACTTTTCCTGGGAATTGAAGAATTTGTCACTGGAAAATAAGAGTTTCAATTATGTACACCTGTGCCTTCTGCTCTGAGATAAGGAAAAGATTTTCCCTCCCCCTTATAAATGAGCACCAGAAAGAGACAGACCTCAGGAGAGACAGAGCAAGATCAGAAATATCACACCAGCTGACTTTATTAAGGTGAGAATAGTCCAGAAACGAGCATCTCAAGCTAAACAGACACCATGCATTCCTATACTTAAGAACTGAGGAGAAATATAAGGAAATAGCAAAGACTCACACATTAGTCCTGCCAGGGCTAATATTAAAGTCAAGATTTACCTTCTTCAGCATAACATGTTTACACCTCAAGTTATGATTTAGAGGAGACGTACCGACGGCAGAGAATCACAGACATGCATTAATATTGGCTTGATTTTTTTTTTTTAAATAAAAGCTTTCCCAAGTATGCAGTGCCAGTTCCTGTAATGACAAGTGCAAAATATGTACTCAGTATATCAAAGCAGAATTAATTTTATTCCTTTTTGAGCACATTTCTTTGCTACCTTTTTATTTTTTTAATGGGGTTAGGAAGTGTCTGTCTCTGTTCATTAATGAGCAGTGTCTACTTACGGAGGCCAGTCAATTAGAACTGGAATACAGGCACATCTAATCACAGCTACTATATGGCTGCGGAGAGAAAATCATGTCTCCTATTCAGCCGGTGCTGCACGCTAATTGCCCAAGAAGTTCCAATTGCATAATATCAGTTTTAACAGATAACTTTGCAGTCCTAACAACAGCTCTGAGAGCAGTGGCCAATCTCAAATAAACATGCCTAAATTATGCCGATTTTTTGCTTTTGCAAATCAGAGGGTTCTTCTTAGAGTACTTGTATCTCTGGAAAGCAGTTGGCATCTTGTGACTTCAGAAGTACCGTAATTGTGCTGGTGTTATTCATGGAAATGTACAAACTCCAAAGATCCGCCACGCAGTTGCAAGTCTATTCGGTATCAGCTGCAGCCATTTGGCTTACAGTTATTAAATTCTTTTTCTCTTCAGTAACAATTCTGGTCACAATGTTAGTTATCTCTACTGGATAAGTGTTAATACTCATTCTGGAATAACTAAAATCTACCAGTGAAACCAAAATAAATCACACTTTTAAATTATGTCTCCTCATTTATTCCAAAGTTATAAACAGACTTTGGGATAGAATATCTATTATTTTTCTTTTGAAAATTAAATAAACTAGGACAAAAAAAAGAAAAAGCTGTTTATATCAAATAAGTGGCTATGATGTTTACAGGCTTTTATTTCAAGGTCAACTGAAATTCTCCTTTCCTGCAGACGCTAAATCACCTAAGCATGACACTTCATAAAAAATTAACATTCCGCCCATACTCTGAGTGTTTCATGTATTAAAAAACTATCTAGACAACATCGTTTTTTGCATTAATACTTAATTAAAAGGATCTTCAAGGCAGTTTTTGCTCCTCTTTATACTGCCATGACCAGTACAAAAAGTTACTGTGCAAGAGAGGCCGTTGCAAACACCAGAGCTTTACCAGTAACAGGGCCAAGGCTACGCAAGGATTTTCTTCACAACTTTGCAACCATCAGTTTGGCCTATAATTAAGAAATCTAAGCAAACATTCTGCCTAGAAAGTAATCTGCTTGAAGCAGCCTTGTCATCCAGCCGCTGCCTGGGGCCAACACCCAGGAGGGAAAGGCGAAAGCACATGGAAAGGTAGTTCAGAGAAGCATAATTTTTCTGGAAGAATGGATTTAATCCTAATTCTTCAGGTACGGAAAACACCCTGGCTGGAAACAATGTTTACCCTGAGTAAATTATACAATAAAGATTATGTTAATAATCTGCTGTATAACTTGTGCCTGATCTAGAAGAAAAACCAAAAAATCCACCGCTTGTCAACTTCCCAAGTATTCTTCTGTAACATCACACTTCAGCAGTTTCTCCACTTGAAATAAAGATGGTCTACTCAGTACAGAGACACCTTATCCCACGCAAAGGACAGCTTCCAGTGCTACTGACTTTTCTCACTCTGTCACAAGGGAGTTTCCCTGACTGCGAAAACAAGCCGCTTTCCCTGTGTAGTTGTAAATGCCCAGCTCCTTCATAGGACTTTCCCACACAGATCTTAATGGAGTTCAGGTGAAAACAAAGTCTCTTGCATGGGAAGTCCACCTCATGCTGAGGAGGAAGGCAGAGGGGCCACAAGAAAGGGGACAGCAGAATGACACAGCCGTTTTTCACTTCAACTTCCTGCTGTCCTGGGGGGAGCAGACTCATCATTCATTCTCCCTGCCAGCTCCGCTGGTTTTGGGTATCAGCATCACAAGCAGCATTGCCACCCGCCAGTTATTTCCAAGAGGGAAGCAAGCTTCCAAACTCTCTCTCACCCAAACCAGCCATTTTTGGAATGGGAAGCATGCAGCATCTCTCTTTTGCCAGAAATGTAGGATACAGCTGTGTGCAGCAGACAGTCTTCTTTTAGGAAAAAGGCACAAAACTTGCCATGTAACTTTTGCAGTGGTTACTTAGGGGTGTTTCTCTTTTAAGGCTTTATTTACAACAGCAATAAACCCAATTACTTTTAGTCATATAGCATGTGCAGTACTAGTAGAAACGAAGTAAGTTCTAAGACTTTTTTACATTAATGGTCTGGATTTCACATTCTGCAATCAAAACTGACATTATAAAATTGCATGTTAAACAATATAAGCAGGACAAATATATTCGTGATGCATATTTGAAACATTACAGAGTTACCCTAAGTGCTTTCACTCCAGTAAAACCCAGCATATTGAAAATTACTTGGTTTTTCTTCATTCTTCCACCCAGGCACAGATGCTTTTAGTATCCCTTACCAGCTACATCCCTACTAAACAGGCGACTAGACAATAGGGATAAGGATACTGAAGATTCCTTAGGGAGCATTAGGAAGGAACTGGTAGCTTAACTTCCAAACAGGCTGTCCTTTCTCAGCCTTGCATATCATATTTTTAAAAGCTTTGAAACATTGCTTCTCTGTTTGGTTTTCCTTACTTGGGCTTTTCTCACTAGCATGCAACATTCCTGGTTCTTGTCTCTTTACTACACTGAAACTTTTTGCAAAACATTACATTATGTTATTTTAACCACTGAATGGCCCAGTAAAATCAGTGTGTCCCACAGTTCTTCCACTTCAAAGCAAACCATTATAATACCTACCACTGCTAAAATAAAAAGAAAATAAAACACTCTTTGTAACATGATTTTATAATGTGTTGGTTCTCATATGACTCATAACTAAAAGATGATGAAAAAGCAAGATATTTTATAATCCACCCATGCGCAATATTTAAGTAATGAAAGTTTAAATGGCCAAGATTCCCTGCAACGACTGTGAAATAGCAATTCGGGGAAGCCAACAATGATAAGGTACACAACTCTTTTCTCCTTAGAAAACCAGTACTAAATAATTATTCCAATTTAATACCCATGTTATCTGAAGTCTTTCAAGCGCAAAGCTTTTTATTCAGGGGAGTTTTGTACACTCAAGAGAAAAGCGCAAGTTGGAATACATGACACGATGCAACCCCTCTCCGGACACAGAGCCATGCTGGGTCCAACGCAACCACACTGCGGCTCTTCCAGTGACGCCAGGCAGCTGGAGATCGCCTTGGACGTGGTCTGTGTTACAGGAAACGTACGCCAGACTGAGACTGCAACTCATGCAGACTGGTTAACTAATAGTTTTGTTAATTTCTGTAATTTTGCATCAACCACATTTTGGTGCACCAGGCCTTATGGTGTATCAAGCTATAATAGCATTCTAAAAGCTTTGAAAATTAAGTATTTCCAGTTCTAAGTCAGGAGAAAAGGAAGATAGGTGGGAAGAATAGTCTGGTAGTGAAGGGAAAAGTCCAAGACTTGGGATACCAGTGCTTTGCTCTACTGTGTACTTCCTGTTGGAGAAATCATAAAGCCTCTTTATCTCAACTGGCCATGTAAAATAAGGAAAGTATTTCCCTGCACTGCACAGGTGTTTTTGAGATTGAACACTTCAAGGTCATGAAGAACTCAGAATGGAATACAGGTGAGTGCCTAAAATAGATATGCAGGTAAAATAAACACCGAAGGGAGCAACTGAAGTGTCTGAGGGCAGAGCTGGTGCCATTTCAGACACCCTGGGGTGGGCACCCCATCACCTGGATGGTGATGGCAGAAGTGACACAGAACCTAAGATAGACACGTGCCCTCCTTGAACAGCGGCTGGGCAGCACAGAGGACGCTCCAGATTACCTGAAATGACACCAAGTCTGCACTTAGGCAAAGAATCACACTGGTAAACTCGTTTAGCAAGTATGCATTCCCTCTGTGAAGGAAGTAAAATGAAAGTGATATTTTAAAATCAAAGTAAAATACTAAAGGAAATTATTAAGCATACAAATATTGTCCAATCTTTCCTTGTATCAGATTTGCAAGCACACTATGTCCCAACACACAATGTCGCAAAAGGCATCACAGTGCTGCAGCAGACGTGGAGCAATGACACGAAGTATTGCCCCACCAGCGTCGTTCCTCAGTTGCTATTGTTAAGTACAGAGGGATTGTTTTAATCACTGCTGGTGCTCGTGTGCTCTTTAGGTACAAATGGTTAATGGATCCCACTGGTCATATAAACCAGGACCTGGCAGGTACCTGTTTCTTTCCTATCCCACTTTCCCAAACCTGGCACACAGCATAGCTAAGGGTTGCAGACAGCTCAAATCCCACGGTATTTTTGCAGCAGTCTCACTTTAGTTCTGCTGGTCTACAGAAAATTAGGAGAGAGGAAACAGAACTTAGATCACTTTTCTTTTTGTCTGCTTTACTTCTGAAAAAACCCGAAAGCACAGCAGTCTGGTCTACATTCTCTTTCCAGCTGGTGAAGATACAGCTGACAAAAAGCTGAAAGACTCTTGCACATGTGTGCAGCCTGCATCAGAAATGAACCTTGTACCTGGCTTTGCCACCGCCACGTCACTTCACCTCTGCAAATCTCTTTTTTGAGAACAGGCAGTTTTGACAGCAACAGGAATTTTTGGAAAGGCTCTTTTAGGATGTAAGAAGTTTTTGCAACTACCTTACCAGCACTTCTTCCAATTTCAAATTCTAGACAGCAGGCAGCCAAGACAATCTGATGGTCCACTTCACCCAGGTTTAGTAAAAAGCAATTTGAATTTTTTTATATATTATAGCCTCAAAAATGGTATCGACAATGGCAAAAAGCTCTTAAATATACCTGCAAAATTCTAATTCTTTTACAATCGCAGTGTGAAAACAAAGGAAAATATTTAATAACTAACCCAACTGTATTTCTGCTCCTGACGGTACCATATTAAGTCTCCCAAAATACAATCTCTGTCCTTGAGCTTTTAGCGAAAGTTGCTTCTGAGATAACACAGTAGTGTTCATTTCCCTTTTTAATAGGGAAAAGCCAAGCAAGTTGACAGAATTACTTTACTGTCTCCTTTCCTCCTAGGGACCAGCTCTTTTTCTCCTGTTTCCTTCTCGGTTTCAATTAATTAGCATGACACCACCGCAACTAAATGGTGTATGTGCAAGAGAACTAACACTTAATCAAAGGCTAGGGACACTATTATGTCATTTTCACACATGAATTGTGTAACGTTAGAAGACAAAGCGAAGGTGAGTTAGACCTGACAAATGACTTGGAAGCAGGGTGAGTCATTTTATCAATATTTCAAAGCCTAAGAAAGAAAAGTATTTTCTGAGTGTATGCATACACACGTATAGAAAGATTCAGAGGAATAAGAGCAGGAATAGAAAGAACACGTTCACAGAAAGCTTTAATTTGAGGATGCACCGAAAAGTATGAATGTTATTGGGTGAGGGTATTCTGCTTCCAAATGAGAAAGGAAACAAGTTTATTTTATGAGTAACAGTTAAACGTTCAAGCAGGCAATTAAAGTGCTTTACTGAGGCCATTTTGGGATACCAAACACTTTGAAGATTATATATTCCCTCATATTTCATGTTCAATGTTCCTCTAAGTAAAATATGTGGTTCCCTTTAGTTAGTCAGTTATGAATTGTACTTTAAAGGCAAGGGGACATTTTTGATAATGCACATCTTAAACTTTTCATTAAACTACCAAATTTAAATTCTACCTTTTTGTGCACTCTGACATTTTTGTCTGGCATTTTCATTAATTTTGCGACATACATAAATGTAGCTGAAATGTTAACTGATCAATACTTTGTCTCTCTCATGTAGCACTAGAGCGAAGCTCCCCAAGGACCACGCAGCAGTACAGAAATTAAATGTGTAAAATATCAAATGTTAATGTTAAACACAGCAGCACTTACTGTATAACGACTGAAAAGGCTAAAAGAATTCCAAATGGACAGATGGTAGCGCAAATTATCTACAATCACATTTAAAGATTAAAGTTTGTCCCGTAAAATAATTCATTGACTCACATTGAAGTGTGTCCTTTTACTGATAGCTCAGTTGTCCAATTATTTTTGTGCTCATTACAGTGAGAAATGACAGTATTGGAAAAAAAGAGTGTACACTTTTTCCCCCTTATGTTGCACTCACTGACATCTGCAAGAACACAAATGTCTGGTCAAGAAGCTGATGGAAATTAGGCCCAATTTAGTACACATTTCAGTGCCCACAGTAGATTAATCTAAAGAAAAACCATCCACTTTTGCATACTCTGATAAAATTCTTCTGCTTGAAACATACCATATTAATTACTGAATTTAAAAATATGTAAAAATTAACTGCTAAATAATCCAAAGGTCTGTTTTAAAT
>VFFE01007738.1:1632385-1674678 GCA_008921705.1 Burhinus oedicnemus
GTCCTATGGTCTGCATTACATTCAAGCTGATCATAACAGGCTGTTCATCTCCATAATCTATTAACATTCTTCACTAAAAGAACATCTTTTTTGTCTTTAAAAAGAAAAGGGAAGAAAAAAATCCTCATACAGACTTTTCTGATGAAAAAACAGCATGTTCCTAAAAGGTGCCAAGCACCCTTCTGAGACAGTTAAGAGAACTTTACTTTAATGGTGCCAATCCCACATTGACTGTAATGATAACATAATTAGAGCATTTTGATATGTAGGAAATGTATTATTCCATACTATTTGTAATAACATAGCACCTATGATACTTATCCAAAGATTACTATGCCCTACATGTTTCACGCTGTACAAATCCTTTCCCCAAAATCAAAAAGCCTTAAAGACAGTCTCAGATAAAAGGCTAACACCAGAGAAAATGGGCAAGTACAATTAAACAATGAGACGATATCAGCTGGAACGATGGGCTGTAGTCTCAGCACAGCAGAAGCTCAAACGTGGTTGAGATTTTTGTATACATTAAAGCACAATGAAGTAGCTTTGCATATATTTACAAGAAGGTCCCTCAGCATGAAAGCCACCACAGGAGAATGTATGAAGATGTTGCTTTGAAAATGTAATATGTAGATAATGGAAGCGGTATCCTACACTGGATATGGAGGGGGTTTTTTGTTGGTTTTTTTTGTGGGTTTTTTTTTTTTTAATCTAAAGAAAAAGAATGGAGAAAGGAAGTTTGTGTGTGGGGGTGTCCCTGAATGTAAAATAAGCAGCTCATAGCCAATGACTGCAGGTGAGCCGTGCTTAGATACCAAGCAAAAGGCAAGAAAAAACACATGAAACATATACTACGCTTTTTCTTAGATACCCACAAGGCCAAGGTTTGTATCTGGAAAGCAGAAGACGGAAAGTAGACACCTGAATCTCATGCTTAACAACAGTTTGCTTGTGTGAAAAAGGAGCTCTCCGAAGAGGGAGGAAGCAAAAGAAGGGAAGATTGATATCTCCAGGTTTCGGGGCAAGCCCGAAATTTCCTGGAAGGGTCAGAAGGTGTTCCGAGGAAGATCTCAGGAACGGCTATGATGGAAGCAGCAGTAATGAAAACATGAGGGGCATAGTGAGAAGACAGTTGCAATAAAGAGGCAATAAAGGGAAGAAATCATAGTGTGAAGTAAATTATTTAACTCATATTTCAAATTATGACAGTAATGACAACCACTATAAATGCTGGCCAAGACAGAGAGATGCTATCCCTCCTACCTATTTTGATTTCCTCCAGTAATTGAAGAGAACAACCTTTGCCTTTGGCGCAGAATACAAGTGTATGCATTATTTTCATGTAAGGCTGCAAATATATAAGTAGAAAGTGGCAGAATAAATTGCTGCTCCCAGAACCCAAGGGAACTTTGTCTGATGGAAATTAACAACTGAGTTGCATACTACAGAGTGGCTCATTCTTGTTTTCTTTGGGCAGCTGTGTTTGAAAGTTATTGAGTGTTGGCACTGGCCTTCCACAATCAAATCCAGCACACTAAGCAATTGTATTTCACAATGTTTTCAATAACTCCATAATGCTTTGTCATGCATTATAAAAAGCCATAAATTGAGTAGCTCAATGGGGCTACATTAATGATATTAGGGAGACATGTAATTTGTTTCATACCTTATACAAATGACATTGAAATCAATATTTAGACAAAGCTGTCCAGGGGTCACATCTCCCAAACTGCAGTATTGATTCAGACTACATCAGAGGTTAATGTGCATATTATTAACTTTAATGATAAAGAATAATTGTTTTAAACACATTGTGAATTACAGTTAGAGTTGATGTTTACCTTCTCTAGAAAACAATATACCGCTGAATGTTTCTCATTAAACTTGAAAAATGATTAATTCATTAGTCAGCAGAGATGGATATATCACACATCTCAATGTTCTCCTATTCACAAGCTTAAAAGGTGGTAGGAAACTTAAACAATTCATATTTATTTAAGTTCTTTAGGTTTCAGTATTTGAAAAAGAAACACCAAAACCAGTTAAAATAACAAGGCAGAATTGACACAGCAGGTGAGCTAGGTGATATTACTTCATCTCTTTTTTTAAAGTATCTTCAATCCTACTTGCATATGATGGTACAATGTGATTTGTGCTTATTAATCATATACAGACACAGGAAAATGCACCGCAGTATCTAAAAGCCATCTTCTGTAAACAAAGAGAACATATTTACTACATTGATTTATTTTCTGCATCTGTTGACATGCACTTTTTCAATGGCTCTCCTTATAGATTTATATGGATGTCAACCCACTTAAGAAAGCTAAATAATATGTAACATCAATCACAGAGGTCCTTGATCAAACCAAAGACAAATGGTTTACAAAAATAAAAAAATCCCCCTCTCACACTCAACATTCCATGTCTCCTGCTCCTATGACTTGAAAACAGTTCCGAGATCAAATTTGAGAAAAAGAAATGTTGTGAAATGGTGCAAGGGAAGGTCCATATCTCATGGCTGAGAAGTAGAAGCTTCCCAGCTATGAACACCTCTACTAAGGAATACTGTTTTTACCACATGAGGGGGCTATGAAGTTCCCATAGGCAAAGCCCTTCACCATCGCCTGTGGGCACTTCTTCCATATGCTAAAACACTCATAACCAAGCTGGGTATCTGAAAGGCAACACTCTTCGCTGGCATGCTAAACATATGGTATGTGCAAACGTTGTTTGGATACCAACCCAAATAGGCGAATGTGATCCAGAAAGATAAAGCCAGAGCAATGCACAAATACTTGGTGAAACTCATATCCATCTGTCATATTTCAAGTTCTCATTATTAGAAAGAATAACTGCAATCTTAACTCTCACTGACAGCCATGGCAACCTGCTGCATTGCAAGAGTGTCCAAAATAATGGGATCGTTCCCAATGAAAGCTTTAAGAGAGCACTAAAATATTCAAAGATGGTGTCCTTAGGTCTCCTTGGTCTCTAGGAGGACCAAGGAAATCCAGGAACTTACAACATCACTGTATTATTCAAAATGCACACCTTAAGCATAACACACACTTTAATCAATGCAGCCTCAGACAACTTCTGCCTAGTTAATGCAACCAATTTCAAACAAGAGACAGATAAATGCTTTTCCTCATTTTTTTAAAAAACAACCACATATGGTCAGAAAAGTATATGCTGTCCACCTAGCAGTTCTAAAAGTACACTTAAAAACCTTTGATTAGACTTGTGCTGCCTAAGGTCAATTACATCATTCTAAATAACGTTGTCACAACAAGTATGCCTTTCACTACAGACTGTCGTATGTCAAGAAATTCTACCCAAATCCCCATGTCTACTGAAGATCTTCCAACTAGCTCTCTGCTCTGTGCCTTTCATAGGCCTCCAGCTACTGTTCCAGTGACTTTAGAGGTACTTAACTCTATTGATCAGGAGGACATCCACAAACTTCTGATTACAGCCCTAAATGTGTGCTCAGTGCTGTGCAAGGGTAAGACGACCACCACTTGCGTAAGGCACTCACGCATTTAAGAGCATGCTCCCAGCACCACTGGAACCAGCACTTATGATTTTGAGTAATTCCATGACCTCAGTGCGACTAATCACTACTGCACCTAGGACTGCTTGAAGGAATTCATGAGACAAGTCGGTAGTAAAACCAGTGAAGTACACCTTCCCACTGGCTAAAATCAGACCTGCAGTAAACCTCAGTAAGAAGTAAAACAAATCTCATGAATCCATTCTGTTGCTCTAATGTCTCACACTTTTTGGTCTCTACTTGTACAGTCCTAAGGGCTCCTGAAATGACAGCAATAAAGTCCTAATCTACATAATATGCATAATAAACTGGAAGGGAAAACAGCTTCTCTTTTGACAGATCTCCCTCACCTTTTTTCCCCTTTACCCATTACAGACCAGGACTATCTGAGGGTGTCCCCTAGAAGGAATTCTACTTTGTAATGTAAGCTCCCACTGAAAAAAATTAATTGAAATTGAATTTTCCCATTTTATTCATCATGCCACACACTGCATCTAGTTTGACATATATCCTTGTTTGTGCTATGCTGTATTGCATTTAATCTTTAGACAGTCGGTGAGACCAGAGCAGAAACTGAGATTAGATTACTTACTTTACTTCAGTCAGCACTGTGTCCCTCACATTGCACACTATACACACATTAATTAAAACATTAGTCTTTAACTTACCACCTAACTTCTCAGAACTACCGCATGCCCCTGGATGAACTGTATACCCTTCAGCTCAAACCAGCCCAACTGTACAACAGTGGTTAAGCTGCAAGAGAGGCTGAACAGGAACTATAGAGGCCTTACTTCTTATTTGCTTCAAAACTCAAAGTCCCTCATAGCCCAGGAAGGACTTCACAAAAGAAATATAGTCAGTTTGGAGCTCAGATTCATTATCTGGAGCTCAGAAGGTTAACCACTGGAACAACTTTTTTCTCCCGCAAGTATATAAAATACATTTTTTCATCATAGAAAAGAGACCTAAATAGTGACAATTTTTAATTGCCTCTCAAAATATTTAGAAAACCAAAACAACAAAACCTCACCCTCCACACAATTTTAGCTTCTGAATTTTCTTCTCAAGTAGCTACAGCACCCCACTGCTGAACAGTTTTGCTGTTTTTCACTTGGAAAAGTTTGGGAAAGGCCCTTTCCATCCATTCAAAGACCATGGGACTTCCACATTTGTAGATGAGCTGGCTCACTACACTGGAACTCATCAGCAAGCACCGGGGATGTCAGGTGGCTTGTGAACCCTTGTGAACTGATGTTCTAGGGCTGGTGGAGCAGTCCCAGACAAATGCCACTGCAGCCCATCTTCCAGGCTGGCAGTGACTGGACTCTGTCCAGTCTAGTGGGTAGGTGAAACACCACCACATTGGGCTTCATCTCAAATTCAACTCCAAAATTACTGCTTTTTCCCAAGAGATCAAATGGCATCTGACCAATTAAGATGCAAGTATCTTTTGTTTGTATAAATACGAACTTTACCTGAATATTAGAGCTGTCAAATTGCAATACAGTAGAATTCGTATTTCTGGGCAAGTTAAACACATATGCCCTCCAATGGTCCCTGAGGGGGAAGTTGTCCAATAAAAAATTCTGATCCTTAGTAGATTGTTTTCCCAGCAAAAACTCCTTTTGGAGCACTGTAACTCTTCCAAACAGGAACTTCAGTTCAACATAACTGCACTTTTGTACTCACTTTCTAGCTCTGCTTGTACACAAATAGGAGTTTTTCTTGATAAAAAGCTATCAAAGCTTAAATTTACATTTCTTGCTTGCCACGTTTTGTACAAGTTAAACTGCGATGTCCTTTTATTATAAAACTCTATTTCAATACATGCATTTTTCTCCAGAAAACTGCATGCCATCTGCATATTATTTGGCTAATATTGTAAAAAAGGAGACTTTAGTAAACAAACATCTGGAAACATCCATATTTTATGCATTAAGATGACTCCCTGTTTTAGACAGGAAAGAAACACCTGCGTACAGTCATAAACATCATGCTTTTTTGTTTTCAATCTTTGAAAATCCAGCTTGTAGGAAAGAAAATAAAAAACCAGAAAGCCCATCAGCGGTTGCAGAACGACTCTTTCTTAATCAGAGCTGCCATGGACTTTTACAAGGAACTACTATTGATGCAATCGCTTTTCAGAGCAGATGCAAGTCAAGAAGCAGATGGCAGACCTACCTGTCCCATGAAAAACTTCCTGCACTTCACAAGGATTAACTCCCAAGGGACATCAGATGACATGGGGCTAGCTCCCCATGAGCCCTGTGGAGATACTTCTACCGTGGCCACAGAAAGCATGCATGGCTTCAGTATACGTCCAGAGACACAAATAATTTCCCAGCTTTGTTTCTTCAACAGTTTTCTCAACAAAAGGAACTACGTGGCAGGCTGAATACACATTGGCATTTAACATTTCCCTGCCACTGATCAGTCTGTAAAGTCACATAAACTGACAGAAAGTCAACTCCAGCACTGGCTACACCATGAACTGATTTTAAGCAGATCACTAACTTTATTCTGAACTATTAAGTGGATTTTTTCACTGTTAAAATTACATTATCCAAACTGAACCAGAATCACAAAGATTACTAAAAATGTTCTGGATAGTTAAAAAATTTAGTGGGAGACTTCAATTCAATTTCTACTTTTAAAAGTCAAGCTCACAAACCACAACTTTGCAAAGTTCAAGCAAGTTTAACATGGTTATGAAAGCCGAAATATTGTTTGAATATTTCATAGGCTATTACGGTTCTCCCCTACCGCTGGCCGTGCCTGTCCATTACAGATCTAAGTCCCCACAGCCAAAAAAGGCCTTTATTTTTGGGGAAGACAAGACAGCCAGTTCATGACTCTGGGGGGCAGTGCCACTCACGCAGAGGCTAATGTCACTAATGCTGTTCCAAGCTCCCTGCCAGCCAGCTGCTTGCAAGAGAGCAGCCAGCCTGACCTTTGGGCAGGAGGAGGAATGGCTCAATAACAGGAGAAGCCGCCTTGTCGAATGGATTAAGGACAGGACCCAAGCCAAATGCCAACTTTGACAAGGACTTGCTCTGTCGGCCTTAGCTGAGTCAGTTAACCTCTCTCAGCCTTCCATCTTTAAAATGGAAGTGGTAATTCCTCTCTAACAGTGCTGTGGCAAGCATGGTGCAACAGACGGGTATGATGACCATGTGAGATACCCTACCAGGAGGTTCAGTGTAGTGCCAGAATCGTGTTAAACTCATTTCCACAGAATATTTACAGGGGGCGGAGAGTGGAAGGTTAATGACCCCAAGTCCTCCTTTCACTGTATATTTAATTCTAAATGCTGTGGTTAACAAAAAATGCATTTAAAATCCTAATTGTGCCGTTAGTATCCTCGAAATTCTACTTTCTTTAAAAAAAGTAGTTTTGCAGTACAAGATATTGGACTGACATCTTCAAGCAACCTATACAGATAGGACCAGGTGAGATTTTATCTACCATAGAATACTGCCCATCTAGTAGATTTCCGTACTCTGTGAAGATAATTCAAGTGTATATTGAAATCTGGTTGCACTAATTGACAGAGGAAATTACTTTTGCAACCATATTTCCAAAGGGCCTCTGAATTTATTCCTTCAATTTTACATGCATGGGCTTCCATACCTTTGTGAATTTAATGTTTGTGTACATCACTCTGACATTTCCTAGCATTTGAAGAACAATTTCAAAGACTATTTTTGTACATGAGGTATTAGGACATTTTAGTGGAACATATTTTAGACAACTCCTTTATATTCTGCATTTAGCCGTTGTGGCATCTTCATCCTACTTTCAAGTGCTTTAATCAAAATTTTAACACGGAATTTTCTTAAAAGAGAGGGTGAATTCCAGATATACAACTAAAAAAGGAAAAAAATAATATTCTGCCCCATTTTCTATGCTTAATTTCTCTTCTTCAGAGGAGGAGAAGCCTGAAAAGCTTTTGACTGTAGACCTAAATATCACTGAGCTCTCTAGTAAAATCTGTCTGATATACCAGGTTCTGAAATCTCGGTACCCAAAAAAACCGCAGACAATTGATTAATAATGAGGCCAGAAACACAAATAAATTTACTTCTAATGAAGACTGGAGACACAGTAATCAAAGTGTTAAAAATTCATTTCATGCACATCTCATTTGCCTCTTAGCTGATATTTATCACATAATTCTGTGAGAAAGTAGAGGCCTAAGATGCTCCAGATAAATGTCTCAATTAATTGTACAGAGGTAGCCCTCTTTGAGCTGAACCAGAGCTGTGAGCTCTTTATTAAAAGCACTATTCTGTAGCCTGTAACCTTGTTCCTTGACTCCTCTCTAGTTTCCAATTTAAACAAGTCCCCATGCGGCCGGCTCTAAAGGGCTTTGTCTCCCTGTCATTGTTACGAGAGCTGAGGCATCCTGGAAGTGTGAAATCAGACCTCATGAGCTGAACGGTTCCCCAGGGAACGCCGGACCGCGCAGAAGGTCAAAGTCATGGGCTGGACCATCTGAAAGCGTCTGATCGCCGGTCTGTGACACAGCAAGCAGGGTGGGGGCAGGGGGAGAGGGGAGCCAGGGGGCTAGGATGGAACACGTCTTAATTAAAGCCCAAAGACAGCAAAACAAACTGTTTTCCAGGCAGGCCGTTACATGGAGCTTGGATTTTGCTCTGATAATGAATCTGAGCTGCTAATTATTATTCCTTAAAATAACAAACCATTATTCCTTAAAAGAATAGGACTTTGGCTGCGGTTGATCCAACCTGTGGCACATCTGTTCCCACCCCGCTTGCTTCTTGCCAATAATAAGGCAGAGGTGTTCGATTTTATCTTGTGGTAGAAGGAAGAGGAGGGAACGCATCTGCCTGCGAAGCCAGCAGCCTTCCTCCATGACCCATCTGTACCTAGCTTTGCTGCAGGAGGAAGATGCTTACCCAACCGCTGCCTAAACCAGCGCTATGCCCTGGGGAAGGGTCCACTGCTTTCCACAACTCATATGGGTGAAGAGAGCAGAACACGTGTTAATTTCAGAGGCGAACTGACACGATGAGTCCATCACACCTTATGTTTTCCTGCACCATGAGAGTATTTCTTCATGTAAAAGGAGATCACTGTCAGCACACGCGTTGCTATGCTGGGGCTCCGCAAGCAGCCGAACCCTCGAGAACAACTGCCTGTCTTCCAGGAACCATGAGTGAGCAAAGATGTGGGAAAAGGGGAAAATATAACTTCTTTTAGCTGAGGATTTGGGGAGAAAACAGCCTTGCACTGAACAGCTAAAAACACAATGGAAGATTTAAATGAAACTTTCTTCTCGGGAAGAGAAGGAAAAAGTAAACACTACACTCAAGGTCTTTCCATTTGTTAGATTACAGTTTCAAAAACACACGTTAAAAAACATGTATTTTCCAGGAAGGGGTATTTGCTATGACCACAATTTCCATCAGAAATTAATTTTGCATTGGTGGAAGCCCTAAAACTATGTTTGACCGAGGAAAGATGCTATTTTTCTGAGGGAAACGTCCTCATAGACCCAGTTGTTCTCACAAAGACTCTGGTCCTGAAAGATGTTCTGTTTTTCAGTTCTTCGTGAAATCAAGGTGAGCTTTCAGGCACCGGTGGGGCACCTTCCAACCCCTCAGCAGCTCTCCCTTTCCCAGACTTCCTTGCAAGCGGGTTGAGGGAGGAGAAGTCTCACTTTGTTCTTTTCTGAGGTGTTTTTCAAACCTAGTCATGGCATGTTCCAACTGACAGTACTCACTTCCTCCCCTGCCCACAACCTCACCCAAATTTCAGCCCACCCTGGCATCTTCTTCAACGCGTGCATATGTGTGGGGGTTGTAAACCACCACCCTTAATCCCTCTGTTTTTTAAAAAATATCTGTACTAACCTTAACAATGTGAAGTGCACTGTCCAACACTAGGCTATTGAGACTGGAGAAAAAACTGTCCTCAACTATCAACAGTTTATTAGGGGCTTAACTGAAGTGATCTACTGTAGCACCATTCAGCTGAACAAGGCTATGGGCTTTCTGTGGAAAGGAGAAGAATTGAGGGTTTCATTAAAAAGTAATTTGTGCTTTTTACTCATTCATTCAATGGGAGTCTCAATTGCTCTTTATTCACACAGAGTTAATACAGTATTACAATGCTGCTCAATGAATGTATGGTAACAAAAGAAAAATTTCACATTTTGAAAGGAAAAAAAAAATCCTTGCAACTGTAGTAAGACTGATGACTACTTAAAAGATTACAGAAATCTTTTTCTGTCTATGCTTATGCTTAATGATGGAATATTAAGGATTTTTAAAATCCATTCAGCCCAAACTAATAAATTTTGATTTATTACTTCACATGGAAAGATTCCTGAAAGTGAAATGGGATACGTTCAGCAGACAGGAAACAGCAAATCACACAGGTACTATACAGGTGTTTCAGCTGCTTTTCAGACCCAGGGGAGGGCAAAAGATTAACTCTGAAAAAACGATATAGTAAGAAGAGCAAACTCGTTCTTGGCTGTGACTCACACGAGCAATCCTTAGTCATGTAAGTTATACCGCTGATGACAGCGCTCTCCACACTGACTAATAACCATTGGTCAGTCAAGTAAAGGTGGAGGGTCAAGTTTGATACCATTTTGGCAAACATGATTTATTGACAATCACCAAATAACTACTTTGAGTTACTTCTAAATATTACTATTCAAAGTTTAATCTGAAATGAATGATCTGTACATACCCACAAGTTACTAAAAACAGCTATAAATTACTACAGTAGTTAATAAAAACCCTTTGTCCTCTTTTCAAGATACCAGGTATTTTTGCCCAAAATATACAATGATTTCTGTAATGTCTGGAATGCACAGCCATCTTACAAAACATATCCGCCATATAAATGTTTTTTCTTGCTAATGGACAAAATATGCAGGACACGGAATGGTATTGAATGTTCTTCCCTGTCTTCCTGACCATCGTTCTATATGCAATGTCTGAAAATTTTTGGTAGCTCTGTACATCTTTAATTGAATCAAATGTATTTCCAAAAAATTTGTTCAACCAGCACAAATGACATGTTGATCTGGAAAAGTCGAAGATTGAACGAGGTCAGGGACTGAATTATCCCATTTGCCCCTGAATAACTTAATCTCTCTCTCTCTGTTCAGACCACACTGGATTATAAGGTCAAAGCAGAGTGAGGAATCTTTAGAAGCATTTCTCCAATCTCCTCAAAAATAGAATCTGTTATTTTGCGTGCCACAAACTGGATGATCGGTTTCAGCAATAAAATATTTGCTCTGTTACCTTGTCTGAGGAAAAAAAAAAACCCGAACAACGGTACTTATGGTAATTTACAAAAAAACTATTAAAGAGTAAGTATGTCGCTATATATCTACATCTGCTCCTGTAACAGAACATTTATGTCCAAATTGCAGCTAAACCAGCTAGATTAGTATAGTTTCCTTTTTTTCCCCCTTTCTTTTTTTTTTTTTTAAAGCAGAGATGGCTATTTTCTGACACAGAAGCAGCTCATTTTGCTGCGTTCAACTTGTGCAGTGTGAAGGTACTTACAGGAGGTAACTTGGACATTTCTGGAGAAATATGGTCAGTATGACTGAAATACTTCGTTTTCATTTTGAAAAGCAAAAGGTTAAATTATCCATTCAGCTTATATCACATAAAAGAGAAAATACAAGAAGTTTTTCTTATTTCCCTTCTTAAACAGATAAGCAGTAGTTGCAGGAAACTGCATTTATTTGAAATGTCTGAAACAAACAGCAGCCTTGCTAAATAACTGGCAGGTATCAAGCACTTCTTTTGGCAAGGAGTTTAAAGTGGTATCTAAGTCTAGGACCTTTTATCTGCCTTGTACTCTGAAATTCAGCTTTAATTTGGATAATTTTGTATCTTTTTACCTACTAGAAAAAGAAGTCTTTTCTAAGTATTTTTTTCCAGGACCTCTGACGAAGAAAAACATGTATTTCACCCTTCTGAGAAATAACCTATGTAGGGCTCTGCTAGCATTAGAATGACTTGCTGTCTTCCTTACAAAAGTTTTGTTTGTTTGTCTGCTGATTTTTTCCTCAATGAGCAGAAGGTGAGACTGTGCAAACAGATAATAATCTTTAGATAAACTTCTGTTTTAAACATTTTTTTCCCACTTCTAAAAAGGCCCAGTCTTACTACAGTATTTACTGTCACAGAAACTAAATAAATCCTTGCCTGTGACATCAGCTGCCATCAATGCTTCTGCCCTGATGACCTTCACCTGAAGAAATCCCACATCCTTCAGGTTATGAAACATCGCCATTGGACTCTAAAAAATAATAAAAAGAAAAATAATTCTGGATTGCAAAAAAGACAAACCAAAAGCAATATTAAGAGTCTCCTCCCTAGCCCAGATATAAGTGTAATTCTGTCTAATGTGCTCATACTTTCAAATATTCTTTTCTGAAGAATGTATGGTTGTCAGTGTTTCTTTCAGTATTTTGCAACTTTAACTTACCAATGAAAAAAGCAAAGGAAAAATCAGAATAAGAATGATTATGTTTAAGACTATTTCTACTGAATAAATCCCTTAATAGTATGTGAACAACTATGCATCAAACTATTAACTGATAGCAGTGTACTAACAAAATTAATACAAACAATAAAACACTTCCCCTCCCTGAATATCTTTCTGAGATCTATGTTCACATTTTCCCTTTGATGGCTCCAATTCTATTTTGAACAGTGACACAAGGCCAATATTGTTTTTATTGTAGTTGACTACTATATGCAAGCTTGCATATAGCATATATAAGCTTGCATATAGCTTGCAAATAACATGAGCAAAACCAATCAAAAGAGGATTATAACAACAATTATTTTTATAATAATCATGTGCAAAATAGATCAAAAAATGAATTAAAAGATGGTTCAAGTTCCATAGCAGAAAGCTCCTACTATAAGTAATTTTTTTAACATCAATTTCTGCAATATCTACACATATTAAAAAGAGGAAGAAAAATTAAAGAATAGACTAACAGTGGCATTTATTCATCTAACATAGTTTTCCAAAGCTGCTTGGAACATGTGTTCTGTTGCTGCTCTTTTTTCAAATAACTAAAAGTAACAAACTGGGAATATTGCACTATTTAGGTGTAATATGTTAAAATACTCCAGCTCCAACTTTGAATATAATTTAAAAGCTGCAGAATTTCAAATGATAGAACGTTGAATGCAACTCTGAACCTGCATTTGATTAATAACAAACCTGGCATTATCATTCAGTTTATAGGTAACCTAGTGGAGAAACTCCAGAAGATGAGACTAATATTAGATTTTCAAAACCATTTTAAATCACACACATATATGGCCTAATTTTTGGTTGCTTTTGCAAGTCTTGTTCATAAATACTAGCACGTACCTTTATTTTGAAGTATTTTAAAATCTCGACTAATGCATTTAATGCCTTTGACCTTTTCTAAAATTTTAACGTAGTGCAGGTGAAACCTTTTCCACTGCTTATGATAATGTCCAGATTTCCAGAAAACGCAAACATCAGGTAAAACACCAAGTCAACAATTCTTTAATCTATTATGAAGGCAAAATCAACTGTTATGGAAAACTGGAATAAATAACATCACTGATCTGAAAACCACAGGTGCTGCTTTAACAAAATATTAAATGTCAGCTTGCAAAAACTATGGCACGTTTATGCACAGATAACCTATCCATTAAAATGTTAGACACATAATATGCATCCCTGTCTTTTTATTAATAAGACAATTCTAACAGTTAAATCACACTCTGATATTAATTTCACAAGCCCCAACTGACCCTTAACTATTGGCAGTGAAGGTTTGACCTTGGTACACTGAGCTGAGGACCCTGCTTACGTGCAGAACCCCACACGCTACCTACAGATGAATACATGCATGCCTGTTACCACAGGATAACGCTTAATACATTTGTATCATTTTTAATATGTTAATCATCAGAAATAGGGCTTAAAAGTACTGCTGGTCAACCTGAATCAGCACACGCTCAGCCCCCTGCTTATGTGCCTGCCAGCTGGGGCGGCAGAGGCGGTGTCAACGGACCGCACTGCTATAATGCAAAAGCATGTTGGCACCATCCCGCCTTTATTATGGTAACGATCAAGGTTTGGAAGCTTCTTATCGGAACTGGTGCCACAACAGAGAGAATTCTGCTCTAACACCATGATGAAAGTGAAAGAATTTCCAAAAATGTTTCCATGTTTTACCCAAGTTTCCCACGGACCAAAAGAAACACCAAGCTTCAGACAGAAAACAAAGCAAAAACTGGAGGCAGAGCAAGCCAAGCGGCTGCCCCCCTCCCTGCAATGCCGTACAGTCCCCTTTCTCTAAATTTCGTCAAACAGGCACTGGTGCTTGTATTTCATTTTGCTACCTTTGTGAACACCCAGCAGAATAATTATTTTTGAACTTTTAGTTCCAGCAAGTCGGCTGGCTTAGATCCATTTACTGCACACCGCGATGGCGGAGACTGCTGGAAATGTATACAATGCCACGGCAGAGACTCTGGGAGAGGCAAATGGCTTTAATACCTTACTTTAAACACGTAACTTTAAATAATGATTTATCAGATGATATTCCGTCTTCTTATTTATGATCATTGTTGAAGGCCTCGAAACCCACATAGTTTCTGAAGCCTGAAATTTCCATAGCAGAGGAATCCGCGATTTGCTGCGAATCTTTTCAGCCCTCAATAGATGGGAAAAGATTGAAATGCTCTGGAGATGAGTCCTCTTTATTTTTTTAATGAAAGGCTGTATAATATATTTTCTGTATGGCTGCAGCAGCTGTCAGGGAGAGCATCTCAGTTCAGCTCTATTATGGGAGAAGCAATACCCCATCCTATGGCATCGAGATACACTGAGGGGCCAGTACTGATTGACAGCTTGTCACCATGACGTCTTATTCCATCTCTGTTATGGAGAAAATTAATGTCACACCACCAGCCTTATGACTCGCTGTCATCTTAGAACTGCTCACCTTTTATCAATGCTCTAAATAACATTTCAAGCCCATCGTCTCACGGTGGACAATCTGGTCAAGGGACATTAAATCGGATGACTGTGAAATGTCATAATAAAAATGGAATGCTAACAACTTCTTCTCTAAACTAGCTCCTCTGGTTTTTAAACTGTGACAAGGGGGACCATGGGTTCAGCACACCCGTTCTGAAAAGGTCATACAATCTCTCTTGGTCTGTACCCATTAATGCGCCCCCCTCCTCACCCCAAAAGGAATTAATCTTTTCAGACAATTGTGGTAAAATAATGGTTCAAACAGTAATGCCTGTTTAATTTGTAAGGCTCTGATGTTCAGCTACAAATGGTTAAATGACAGTAATAGAGTCATTTTCCAAGGCTATTTGATCTGATGGCAAGGTCAGCTCATTAACTGTTTTTGGCTGCAGAAAGGCTGCAAAATACATTTCTCAAATGGAAGCTACATTTTTTAAGAGGACGAAAAATAAACCCCAAAATACAGCCACTCAGTGGGGAACAGTACATCTTGCTAATTGTGTAATATTTCTCTGTATTGGTTCTGAAGTAGAGATATGAATACCAAAGACAAATCAAACGCGGTGAAAACAAACTATTTGAATTTTGTTAATCCTTGTCATTTCTTTCTTCTGCTGTCCACCGGTCTTTCTAATAAAAAGAGTAAAATTTATCAAAAAGGTGTACATATATCGATGCTACAATTTTTAAAAACACATAATGAGAAACTCGTGCCTCTGCAATAAGAACATCTTCCAAAAATATAAATGTTTTAAAATGCATACAGTAATGTAAATGTAAGAAAAGACACATATCCATGAATATGTTAGAAAGGGAAATAAATAGATCAATCTTACACCACATAATTATGCTTTACACTGGGGACAAAAAATTGAGAATTTAGGAAAACTGATAAAAAATACGCAGTCATAACATGTTTCTGTACTGTTACTAAATTATCAAAACCATCAGTATCACTTGACTGCTGTATCATCACACACAATAATCCACAGGAATACAGTAGTGTTGCACTTGGCAGCAAGAAGTATGTCACCTCAAAAATGTACCCATCATAAATTTATTTTATTTATAAAGATCTATTCTGACATCCACAGACTGTCTTCATGGATTCCAAAATGTGCCATAACTCTCTTAATTGTAATTATTTTCCAAAGATGGTGCACAATACCTTAGCTCTCAGTTGGTTTAGGAATATTATGTTTAGCCTCACTAAGTCACCTCTATTAAACTGTGTTTATGATAACAGTATTGGTGTATGAGTTGTACAAGCATTAGCAGACAGCTGATTCAGGGGAGATAGCCAGAATAAATTTGCTGAAGCGCACATCCTGCTAATCTGTTTGAAGAATATTGTACAGCATTAGTACTAGCACTTCATGTTATCTGCACAGCCTGATAAGGTACATCTTTATTAAATTCAGTTATTGAAAGGATGTCAGTCATGGAATAGGAATATTTTAAAATCTAAAAAAAAAATTAAGCAGCTCTTTGTTAGTCAGAGCTTGGTTTAATGGCTGAGTGTCTAGAGAAGCCTTTCTAAACACCTGGCAGCATTGTACAATAAAAGCTTTGTAATTTTAAGTGGAAATAGCTTTTTTTTTTTTTTTTTTTTTTTTTTTTTCTTTCTTCATGTGTAGTGAGACAGTTACTTTTAGCGATTTAGGTATTAGGAAATGCTGGAGTAAGAGCTCCCCTCTCTGTTGCTTTGATAAAACTACACAGATTCTGCGTAATGTGAGGATGCTGGGAAATGAAAATAATTCGCTTCAGAATATTTTTAAATGGAAATATTGTTTAGAACCATTATTTTGATGATACAAAATACTGCTCCAGCCTCTAATGTGCAGACAAAAAAATAAATTTTCTTGCCCTTTAGTAGGTGCTCAAAGAAAAGCTGAAAACTATTGGCACCTCAAACCCTCTGGCATAAACACTCACTAGAAATTGTGCAGCTGCTGAGTGACCCCTCAGTTATTTTGTGCTTAGTGAAAATTATCTGCAAGGCAGTGAGATTAACTTCTTGATGGCACATGTTCATATAGAATAGCGGAATTACCATGTTAAAAGTACCTTATTGCATAAAGACCATTTGTAGCCTTCTTGATGCTACCTGTATCAGCAGCGACAATATTAGTAACTAGTTTAAACAACTGTCATTGGCTAAGTGTGATAAGGATATAAGGGATACATTTAGATTTCGCTCCCCCCGCCCCTGATAGCTGTTTTTTATACAGGCAAACATTTTGCAAACAAAGGGTAAAAGAGAAGAACTCCATACATATCTCTTCAGTATCTCTTCTCGCTCCTTCTGGTCCTCCAGGGAGTTGATGGAGAGGTCAGAGATGGTGACCGCAGCCGAAGCTGTGAGAGTGACCAGCAGCACCAGGCATCCCTCTCCCTCCTCCAGCGGCATCTCCAGCTTGTGGGTGTGCTCTTTACTCAGGTTCGACAGGTCAACCTGGCACCTAGGAACAGACATTCTCCATCAGCCCCTGGTTTTCTCCACATCAAACATGAGCACATTGGCTTACTTGCATTCAGCTGGACAAAAAACCAAATCAGTACAAATTCCTTCCCAGCTTCTGGAAGGATTTCTCTTCAGCTTCAACCCATGCCACTTTCTTGACTGTTGTTTTTTTTTTTAAAAGCTACAACCTGTTAAGCATGTGAACAATACATATTAAAAAGAGTGTACAGACACTAGAAACAAGGTTAGCTAATATGCCTTACTTGAACTCAGTCAAAGAGAACTCTAAAAATTCAGCTTCAGATGCAAATTGTACTTTTTAATTACACCTCTTGTACAAATGCAAAACGCAAGTAAAGTTTTGTTGTGAACATTTTTGCTACCACTCATGTAACAACAGTAAAAGTCCTCTCTTAAAAAAAAATAAATCTGTGTGGACTGAATTGTGATAGAGTTAACACGACTGAGCATAGAAAAACACGCCTTGAGCACCACCCAGAAGGCTCTGCTCTCCTGCAGTAAGCTTGCGTGGCTCAAGGTCAAAGCTTCACGCTGGCATCCAGGATAAAATTTGATGCCACAACCTGCTATGTACTGAGACATCTCACGTTGTCATGAGCAGGGACTGCCGATACCTGCGCGGAGTGGCTGAAGTCAGTCCACCCTGCCTGCTCCCTGGCTGAAGCAGCCTGGCCGTACCACGTACCAAACTAATGAAGAACGGCTCCGTACGTGCCAGACAGCAGAAATAGCTCTGCAATGTAAAAAAATAAAAGGTACAGCATGGAAGGGAAGGTTATCCTCCCCCTCTACGCTACCCTGGTGAGGCCATGTCTGCAGTACTGTGTCCAGTTCTGGGCTCCACAGTTCAAGAGGGACAGGGAACTGCTGGAGAGGGGACAGCAGAGGGCTACGAAGATGCTCAGGGGACTGGAACATCTTTCTTATGAGGAAAGGCTGAGGAACTTGGGTCTTTTTAGTCTGGAGAAGACCGAGGGGGGATTTCATCAATACTTATAATTACTTAAAGGGAGGGTGGTGGGAGGATGGCACCAGTCTTTTTGCAGTGGTGCCCAGTGATAGGACAAGAGGTAATGGGCACAAACTGGAACACAGGAAGTCCCATCTAAACATGAGGAGGAACTTCTTTCCTTGGAGGGTGGCAGAGCACTGGAAGAGGCTGCCCAGAGAGGCAGTGGAGTCTCCAACTCTGGAGACATTCCAAACCCGCCTGGACACCGTCCTGGTCAACCTGCTCTGGGTGACCCTGCTCTGGCAAGGGGGTTGGACTGGATGATCCCTTCCAACCCCGGTGATTCCATGATTCTGTGAAAACAGTATCACTGATAACAAAGAGCTGGACATAAGCTTTTAATTGAAACAAGAATACCTTAGGGTTAGAAATTAGCCCGTGCACAGCTTAGAATTTTTAATATTCTAATTTGTATAATTCACAAGTTTCAGATTTCCTAGATTGCAACTCTGAGCACGTCTAGAAATTCAACACCTGTGTCAAATCTAATGTCAGCTTCCACTGCATAGGAATTTCTGTGAAAAAGCACTATTTGGAATACTTCTAGTTATAGCATCCCTCAGTAATGTTTTGCCAATTCATTACTCTAAACAAAAACAATAACAATATTGAAACAAAGTAAATGAATATATGCTATATATAGTTAAGCCACTTAATATTCTACTTTTAACAGCGATTATTTAATGTGACAAGCACATGTTCTATATGCCGCTGTCACTAAACTAAACATCTAGCAAACTCTTTTCATAAAATGTCAATTGATTTTGAAGAGAAAGATAATGTGGTGACCGCAGGGCCAATAAACTGAGAAAAAGGTGACAGACATGAATAAATAGGCATTTAAGGACAGGAAATAGCCAATTATGAGAATAAATGCGGCCTCATAAAATGGGAGCTGTGCTATCACAGGCAGATTACGCTTGCTACAGGAAAATTTTCTTTTAATTTTTTTTTTTAAACATTTACTCTCTGTTGTGCAGCTGTCAAAATTAAACTACTGCAAAGCTCATACAGTAACAAGGATCAATTATTTTACAATGAAAAAAATTTTGGACTGATATAGCATTCTGAGCTTAATGTTTATCTTTGATTTTGAACTCTTTGGATGTTAAGGACTGAGAAATGAAATTAACAGTATGGAAAGACTAAAGCTGTTGCTGCCAATGCAGGCTGATGGTCAATACAAGTTTTGTACATGTATGCAGGCTGTCAAATCTTTATTCAGGCTGCAGTGAGGAGTATAAAGCTCTCCGTAAGATAACAAATACTGTAATCAACCATTCAAAGCTGGAGTAGGTTAAGATGCCCTTGTTGTTAAATATTCACTGATAGTTTATTTCAAAACAGATATGCCTCAGAAATATGTCCCTGCAACAATACTGCAATTTTAACCAATGATCATTGAAAGAACCAGTCTAAACTCTCTTAAAGTCAGTAAAAGAATCAGAAAGTCATTATGACACAAGTAGTGCAGAAATAATCCATCCCTCACTCAAAAATAGGCAACAAAAGCTACCTCCACCGGAACAAAAAAAACCCTACACGCATCAGAAAACTGTAATGACTGTAAAATTATAGCGTTTACATCACAGCTCCAAGTTCTCCAATTCTTGAAGTTACAGCACTTTTGCAACATTAGTAGTCCATGCTAATTTTTATTTAGGCTAAAAGAAGCAACTGACAATTCGATTTTACTCGTGCGTGATTCCTACAGCTATAAAATGTTCCTAATAGCACCACATCTGGAACAGATGACCTGAGAAGTATGTCTCCACTGTCTGTTTGATAGATCTCCATGAACAGCCCGTCACCAGCTCGTGATTTCCTAAAATCATACAAAGGGTTGGGAGTGATCTGGAAGCTTTTTCCAGTGAAAGCCTTAATCATTTTACAGGAAAAATATCCTCTGAAGGTCCTGCAAATAATTTGATAAAAAACTGGGGTTACTCCATTAAGTGTCACCATTGCACTTTATGGAAATCTCCGTTAAGAGTGTCTTGGTGCGTACAGCCAGGTGAGTGCATGTCCCTTGTTCTGCGCCAGGTCCCCTCTGGCTGCGCAGGAAATGTGGCTCGCATGTGTCAAACTCCAAGGTGCCAAGGCTTGAGGAGCATTCAGCATGAGGCAAGCCTGTCAGCTGCACAGGTACTTCAGTCAAAAGACGAGACTTTCCAATTTACAGAGACACTATAAGAAAAATTGTCATTTTTTTTCCATTAATAGTTGGGTTCTTTTGGGAAAAAAATTATAACTTTGTTTCCTCTCACACCAAAGTTTCCTGCAAAAACCATTATACCATTTTTTGTTATATCAACTCTCCCCTCCTCAGATCTTTGCATGGGACCAAAACAGTGAAGGAAGCCTGGTTTTATTAAGATATTACCTGAGTACCAACCCTATACTAGAATAACACTTATAGACTTCAATAGGAAACCCACAAAACTCCTTTTTTGGATTAGATTTCCTTACAAGCACTGAGGTTAACAAAATACTTCTAAAGATAAATAGCTTTGGGAAGTTCAAGTTGACGACACCCCTTTACATTTTACAGAGAGTATATACGAGTATTCCGAGCTTTAAAGTATTAGCAATGCTGACTTTTACGTCAGTTAAGATGTTGTCTTAAAAGACATTTGTCACCTACAACTGCTTCCATGGAGAACAAAGATGCTTTGAGGATGAAGGTAAACCTGAATGTTACCAGAAAGTGGTGCAGAATGAGCATCAGGGGGGTAGAAATTTTTGTCTTGCATTCTCAAATTGAGACCCCTGAGAAATTACAGCCATTTTGAGAAGGCCGTAAGTTGCATATGACCGGCGGCTGTCACATTGAAAGCAAGAGATAATGGTCATTTTGGACAATTCAGTTTCTTACAGAATTACTATTTACATGCTGCTGCTGCTGAAAGAGAAAGTTCTCCACTTTTGAAGAGGTCAGCATGAAAAATTATGGTGTTATTCCATTAAGAAGTTAGTTAATAGCCGTTAACCCCACAGAAACCCCACAGAAAGATTTTCAAGCATGGCTATAAATCACATTTCAGGAAATTTTAGTTTTTAGGGCAGTTTGAGTATTTTGCACAGCTCTGCTGCTCCAGGTGGTAATGGTCCCTTCAGTGCCCACCTCTGCCAGCATCAGCAGCAGCAGGCAGGGGCACTGGAGCGACCCCCCAGCTGGCTGACCCTTGGGAAGAGGCACGGAGGCAAATCCCCCTAAATCAGTGCCGCACGTGAACACCACCAGGCAGCGGATGGATCTGGATTTTCAGGCCCCAAGAGATCAGAAAGGAGAAAAACCACCCAAGTGCCTCAAGTTCGTGTGCCAGCATACCACAGAGAAGTAGCTGCAGAAGCATGGCACAGCTCCCACGAAGGAAGACTTGAAGATTCAAGAGGATTTTACCACTTCTCCAAAATTGTGTTCAGTGTGTTAATCGCCCAAACTGTTAGAAATGCATTTCTGACATTTTTAATTTGAATATATCTGGCCTTTGGTTCTTTTTATGCCTTTCTTTACTGGGTTGAAAAAGCCTTTAGTGCCCCGCATTTTCTTCTAGTGAAGGTACTCATATACCATAATCATATCTTTTCTTGATCTTCCTTTTGATATGCTAAACACCTTCAGCTCCCTATACATTTCCTTGGAACACATCTCCTACAGCCCTCAAATGACTTTTTGTAACTTTTCTGATCCAGTGAAATTCTCCTGCATCCTTTTTCAAGTGTGGAAGCCAGAACTATATGTAGCATTTTATTACCAGCATGTCTAAGAGGTAAAAATCACCTCCCCTCTCTAGTTCTAACAGAACCTGGAATGTAAGACCGCTTTGGCACCCTGGTGAAATATCCTTGCTAATGAATGAATTACAAAGGTAGCGACATGACATAGAAGGCCTCTTAAAAGCCAGGTGGCCAGGCAAGGGAGAGACAGCAGATAGTGAGATCATTTTCTCACATGACAAAATAAAGCATAAAAGAGGAATTGGCACAATCCTAAGTGATAGGGACAGAAAAGCACCACTTGGCTACAACCCAGGCAACTTAATTATCATCATGACTTGTTCAGGAAGACAGCCTTTTAACTCCGCTGTGATCCAGCTCTGTGCTGCTCCAAAGGATGCCAAGGAGAGGAAACTGTGCGATTCTGCAATTAGAACTGAGCTGGACACACATCAGAAGCAGCGAGGCATGAACTGCTACAATTTGTGAGACTCCGTATCCTTTATGAGCAGAGTACAATGTCCCAGTAAAACCAAGAAACAAACGGAGAGGGGAAATTCTGCAAAGCATTGACAGAAAATGACAGGGCTCAGAAAGACAGGACTGCAGTAACGTGGAGTTCTTGGAAGAACCAGACCGCGGCACTTTTAAGTGTAAAGATAATGAGAAAGAAATAAAATGACAGACCCCACACGATGCTTGCGATAGCTGGTGGATAGAGGTGACAGACTGAAAACCAGGAAAGCTCCCAAAGGAGTTGCAGACTGTAACTCAGCTAAGTAGGACAGCGACTGCGGGGGAGCGCGGTGGCGAGCTTGGGAAGCTGGAGAGGATTCCCAGGAAGCTGGGAGCGCACAGGACCCGGGAAACAGTGCTGCTGGCTGCCATGCAAGCGGGAAAGAGCCCTGCAGTCTGGGGTAAGTCAGTCTTGGTAACAGAAATATGAGAGCTACATGAAATACGGGACAATCTCAACGCTCACTGAGCAATACCTGAATACCGACAAGTGTTTATTGCTTGCTAAAAGAAACACGGTCCGTGCCACAAAATCCTGTTGATGGGTTTTGAAATGATTGATTAACATTTTCCTAAGCATAGCTCTTCACAATAAAACTACAGATTTGCTTTTGAAATTGCATAGACAGAAAAAAGTATTTGCAGATGTTTTATGACGTGATATTTCCTACATTGTCCCCGTGGCACAGCCATAACACTACAGACATGCACAGTTAGGGCTGTTACCAGTGCAATTCTTTTGCAGCAAAATTAAACAGTTTCCTCTGCTAAACCAGCCTATTGCTTCGATGAAAATTACGTCTTCCTGTGTGGTTCTCCCCTCACTAGCTGGTCCAAGGAACTTAGCAAGAGCTTTCACGCAGCTCCAATCTGTGCCTTCCAGAAATTGCCCCAAACCCCGACCCACACCCCTAACCGCTCTTCGCACTTGCTCTCATGCTCCTCACATCTTGGCAGCCATTCCACTTCTCCTTCTCCCTTCCCTTATTTTGCCACTCTTACTTCATGCAGTGGAGAATATTTCCATACGTGGGAGACAGAGGGTCAGAAGAAGGATCCATAAACATAATCCAGCTTGTGTGCAGCATTCTGTATTTCAGATTCCATTGGGGAATATTATCAATTTTGCAGCAGTACGTGACAATAACAACTGTCAGTAAGAGCTGTAAATAATAAAGTATCTAGTAGGAGAAAGATACTGAAGATTGGTGAGCCAAAACTGAATCTTTTTTGGCCTTCTAGAAGAAGAGCAGTGCCTCTGCATTAATAGAAGAAGTTAAAATGTGCAGAGATAGTAATACATAGGGTGTGGAACACCTGAAGGCCAAATTTCAAGATGCACTATTTACACCTAACTCCCTTTGACAACAATCAAAAATGCAGATGGCTCGGCACATGTCAGGATTTGTCAAAGGCAGGGCGGCCAGTAGCATTTTCAGATTTGAATACTTGGGGCAAAACCTTCATTTTATATCAGGAAATGCATCTGCAATAACTTAACTTTAGGCAACACATATAATGAACAAACTGTTACACAGACAGGCTGTTGGTTGTGTGCTTGTCTGTGTTCACACAGAACTGCTCTGTAATTCACATCTGCACAGAGTTCACAACCCAAACTGCAGTAGTGCATTAACCATTAGCTTTAAACTCTGAAAATAACATATCCTTCCAAAGTTACTCCGACATGCAGAAATTTTCAAACCACCATGTGAAAAAAATATCTGAAAGACCAGCATAATAAAGTACTATTTACAAATCCAGAGGAACACATTTTGACTCTACAGGTTTTTTCAAAATTGAGAAAACTTCAAGATACATCAATTTCAACATAAAAACAGACTCTCAAAACCTACCATGCAAAACCTCTTTCTCAGGCAACAATATTTAAAAAAGAAAATTGCTAGTATTTCAATATAAATCACAGTCTCCACAACATCTCTAGAAAAAAATCTGGGAGAAACATGAGCAGTAGCATACCTAGTGTCCTTCACTCAACTTTATACGCATGTTGGAGTACCCATACACAGCTTTACAGCATCACTCAGTTCTCTCTGACAATGTTCAGTCTCCCATACTGAAATGACATAAATTTCAGTGGAAAAAAATAAAACCGAAGAAGACATAAATATTTTATATAAAAATCCCACTTCAGTTTAGAACTTTGAGTCGTGTATCCCTCCCTGTGCTTTCAGATTAATAATGCAGCAGTGTAGGTCGCATACTGCTTGTATTTATGTGTGCCAAAAAACCCCTCTACTATGAAAAATCTAAACAGAGAAGACATAGCAGATTAGGTGTTCAAAACCTCAATACTTAATTTTCAATATTTTGACTTTTGTATTTCATAACAGCCATTATATGGTGTGTACCGATACACACACACACACAAAACCATTCTGAATTTTCATGATGATACTCAGAGACATTATAGGACGTTTCAGTTTTCTACAGAAAAAATTAATACATAGCTTTAATGAATATACTATACACAAGGTCTTTTGTTCTTAATTTGCAACTGATTGGAAGAAAGATAGTAGCATCTATAAATACTGATGAAAATGGATATAGATGAAGTCAACAGTAATTTCCTGGCACAAAATATGAGTAAAAGTCAATGTCATTTTAAAGATAAACACACATTTTTCATACCAATAAATAATGCTATAAATCCTGCTGTACTGGATTGCAAATAACTTCAGCTGAATAAAACTGCATGACATGGGATTTACTTATCCTGTATGTTCACAGAAACAACTTGTTCTCTGACAGCACTCATTCTTGGCAATTTATTGCAGCTGTCAGCAGCCAATTTGTTCAGATTACTGCTATGCATAAAGGTGTAACAATGATGAGGATTTATTAGCTGATTATCGTAAAGGTGACAGTCAGGATCGCCTTCAAAAACGCAGATGATAAGAAAGTTAAATAATTACATGAAAATTAAAATCATTTCACCTTCATTTTGATCTTAGTATTACCTACATAAACTTACTGCAGTATATGTTTTTAATCACAGGAGTATATTGACTCAATACGGAAGAGAAATGGTTTACTCATAGCAAAAACACATGAATATTAAATTACTCAAACTGAACAACATACGTACATATATGTATTTCTACTTATCAGATGAAGTAATGCCTCACACTGCTCATGCAAGTCCACATGCTTATTTGAACACAGGAAGGCTGCCCCTGTGGCTTTAGCTGCTGGTGCTTTCCAAAAAAAGAACTTCAAGACTTCATGTCTTTGGTCCTGGAATGTTGGAGGTTTTTTAAATTATATTTAGAAGAATGCCAGAATTTAATCTCCTGCATGATGAAACTCAGTTCTGGTCAAGCCCAGTGTTTCTTCATACAAATCTGCCTATGACTAGAAATATATTTTTCTTGAAGCTTTTGTATGAGGCCTTTTTCCAGACTTTTGAAATCCCAAAAGAAACATTGAAATGGTTCTAGGATTTTGGGTTTTTAGGGTATTCTAAGACAGAAGTTCACAAGGTGCTACATCCTTTAAACCGTCATGGAGAATGCACACAGCTGAGACTCAAATGGATTTTACAAACACAAAATGCTCAAAGTTAAGAACAGAAATCAAACAGTCAGAACTGCATGCCAGGAACCGCCATTCTGACCGTACCTGGGTACCAAGAAGAAACTGGAGCTTTACGCTAGCTCTGGGACAAACACACCTTTCTCCTTCTCTGAATTAGGATGCCATGCTGCCACTCGCATCCTCTTAATACCTTCCTCCCTCTTACCAGCCACCCCTTCCTCTCCACTTTCCTCCTGCTACACTGCCCCAAGGCCCGAATCTCACTCCCAGGTCTTCAACCTTCTCGAACATCTTTCCTTCATCTTCCTGCCCTCAAAAAAAGATCGCCAGTCCAAGTCCTTGCAGGCTGAGCACATGTGCCATCACCGCCATTTCACATTCCCAGCTTCATCCTGTCCCTTGGCGTGCGGCAGCCTAATGCGTATGATGATATGCACAGGGCCCACAGGAGTCTACGCTCCTCATTTCCCACTTCTTTCATTTCACTGAAGTGTAGCTGAGACAGAGTATCATTCCGGGAGAAGTTACAACATTCTGCTCTGGAATAAAATTGGCAAGTTACGAAGTTGAGCAGAGAAAGACAATTTCACCTCTGGGGGTTCCCCATGCTGTCTTCCAGGAGGGATGTGGAGTTTGTCCCTCCAGCCTTCTGCCCGGCGACCCTGTTCTCCCACAGCCAGCTCCATTTGGAACCACCGGACCAGTTTCACGAGGGGCATTCTTCAAAGAGATCTCCTGGCAAAGCAGGTCAATAATGCCTGTTTTGCATGGGAAATTCTGCTGACCTTCACACGTGCTCTGCAAGCAGATGAAAATGGAGGACACAGAAAACCAATGCTGTGGATGAGAGGTGAGAACTGCTCCTTAAACCAACTTTTCCTTCCGTTTTCTTGATTTGGTCTGCTGCTTCCCTCAATGAGTAGGATCTCTTCAATCAAGCATGGCTTCTCCCTAACCATACTTTGGCCAGGCAGGACATCTTCAAGAAATAATTGTTTTCATTTGCATTTAATAAAAACATTCCTTTCTAGTATCACAGCTGCTGCTTCCACATTATTCAAGAAAGTGGGAAGAACACAGTAAGATGAAAGGAATTACTCTCCATCACTGAGCAATGCTACAATACTACCAGGAAGTCTTTTGTTTCCCTCCCACAGCCTCATTATCACTTTTCCTGGAACCTGAATCAAAATATTCAATTTATTACATGTGCCTTGAGAGCCCCAGAGCCTTAGCCATGGAGCACAACTCAGTTGTGCTTTACAAACGTTAATATACGTTTAGCATAACACACACACACAGAGCAAGTCCGTACTGTCTGTACCAAAGTATTTCCAGCTTTTAGAGGCAGCCTCGAAAGGAGAAACTGTGGAAGAGAGGTCAGTGTAAAGTGGAGCTGTCAGGTGTCGGTGATTTTTATCCACAGTGACTGGAAAAGAGTATCAGGGAGGGGGAACATTAAGACCTATTTTTGTATTCAGATTGAGCTTGACAAATGACAAAGTTTTTCATGGAAATCTTCATGGAGGGGAATTTGTTTGCAGGTTGCATTATCCAGAGATAAGGTACCAGCAGAAGCTGAAATGAGAGAGTGTCTAGAAGGACAAACTGAGGAGGGATTATACGTACACCAACAGCAGAGAGGTCATAAAAATCGAGAGCAGCAAGATTGCGGGAAAAATACCACCGATTCTGGTAAAATCAGTTATATATTGCAGAAGTATTACAGCTTAGCTTTGTCCACGCAGCACCTTTTTTGGTATACAAAGAATTACATCTATTTAGGAAAATAACAGAAAATAAAACAGAAAAAGATTCTCCCACTGAAAAATGCTACAGGCTTCAAGCATTTTTCTTAGAGAGATTTCTCATGCTACCAAATTTTTGGGGCCTAAAGAAAATGTAGAAATCACTTGTTACTTGCATGATAGCATGCAGTTACTAAAACAAAATATATGCACACTTAAGACATACAGCTTTTTTAGATATCTGAAAAGGTACCTAAGCAACTTATGTTTGAAGTTACAAATTTTACTTCTCCCATTTCTCTGCCACGTTCTTATAGAGGTTTCAAGTGCCTTGGAGCAAAAATCGTGTCTTTTATTTCATGCAATGTTCTTAAAAAGACTTTATAGTTACTGGTAACAGCAACAACATAAGTGCCGCTTTGATGACAGTGTTCTGAAAAATCACATGTGAAAACTCTGAATCTCCCCATCTTTTAGATAAAAAGGTTAAAGTTAAGGAGAAAATAGGAATCATTTCCCAAGGTATATCACATGTTGAAATAGGACTAAATGGTTATGTTACTTCAGAAAAAGAGTTATTGATACCATATGCGCCAACTGAAATCAAGCAAGGGAAAAAATACAACATAAGTGCCAAATATAAATGTATCACCCCATCCATAGGGTTTCATCATATAAAACAAAATCCTACCGTGTATACTTTTGAAAAGTGTTTTTGTCTGCTATTAAAGTGGTTTGCTTGTCACAGACTCTGCATGTATTCTGAGTTCCCACAATTTATGGTAGGAAATAAACACAGAGTATTATCCCACTGATCTAATTTGATAAAGAAAGCCATTACCCTAGACGGAATGAGAGGGAGGAGAAGGTCAGTATAAACATAACTACATTGATATCAAAAGTACATGGCTCAGTCTGTGGGATTTCCATTCCCGATTTTAACTATGAAAAAAAGTAATTCTACTAGTTAATAGTATCAATGTCCTAGTGAAAGCACCTACAACCAGTATTCTAACAAACAATCAAAATAGACAGGATTCGTAATATTTACTATTATTATGACTGTATGGATATCAATTAAAGTATGATGTAAACAAATGTCCGAGCTCTCAAAACAGCACTGACTTTATACAATATCTATAAGCGCAAGACAGTTTTTTCCCCTACTAGCTAACAGTTAATGTCACTGGGAAAAAACATTAGCCTCTTTCCTCTTCCTACGCAGTAAAACAGAGCATAATGTATACAATTTCTTGAACCCTATGACAAAGCCCAAAGATTCACTTTTCCTGGAAGTGAATTAGGTGAATGATTTTATTTCTTTTCCCCAAAAGCTGCATGTAGTCATTCAAGACTCTCATTTCATTTACCAAACAGATTGAAAAATAAGTACATAATTTTTGTTTTATGCAGCTATTACAAGTCACAAGAGTTACTTCTCATCCAAGCTGGACATTGCCCTATGGAACCTCCTGCATCTTGATTATTGCTCTAAACATGGGATTTTTATTTTGGACAACCTATCGATTGGTAAAAGCTGCCACCTACTGGTCAATGAAAAAATATTTTACACCATGAAAGTAAAGAATTACATCAATGCAGCAAACTGCACTGATACTTTGTAAAAAATCCTCCCCCACCTTTAAAAAAAAAAAAAGGAAAAGCAAGAACAACTGGTCATAAGAAATAGTTTCAACGGCAAGGCTCATTTTAATCATCTGCTCTCATCCCCAGGGAACAAGAAGGCTGTAATTGCACAAACCTGCCAATAAAATCATCCTTTTTGCCAGCATCTTTGTCCCACACGGTAATATCAATAATTCCACCTCGTTCTTCATAGAGATGAAAGTCAAACTGCTCCCTCCACTGAGGATTCAAAGTTTTTGGCATAATCTGAAAGGAGAGCGAAAAGAAAGCCATATTGCATTGTGCAGGTATAGACTTTCTTGAATTGTAAATTTGTTCTCTAGAGTCTGTTCAGGAAGTTTTTTTTCTGTTTGCAGTATGAGTATCTTAAGCAGTGAGGATTAAAAAATAGTAATTAGAAAAGATGACTGGTCAGTCAGTTCTCTCATGCCTCTTTGATACAACAGCAACCTCCAAAACCCTGCAACCTGTCACCTTCAAAAGCCTCCTGAACAAAGGATTTACCCTGGGAATGGATCCTTTTTCTGTAGAATAATTATGCCCTCCTTTGAGTGACAGTTAGCTGCAAACTTATGTGTCTAAGCCTAAAGGAAAACAAAGCACCTGCAGTGACAAGTAGATGATGGCTGTAAGTATTTAAACAGAAACAATTTTATCATGTCCTCTTTCCCCAGCTGCAGCAATACTGGCAGAAAGATGATACTACGGTTTACTTTTTATGGAATAATATTCCTTTTTTTCAAAACTGTATTTTACTTCTTTTCCTTTGCAACTCAGATGGAAGTAGCTTTCTCAATCATTTTCAGTCCAGTTACTTCTGACAAAAGAACTAACTTCAATGGATTTCAGTCCATGTACCTCTGACCACGTTCTGCAGAACAGAAAGCTTGCAGGTTTTTCCACCATAATGCAAAAGCAGTAGTCACAGTCACCACACCTGTCCTGAGCAAGAATGGAAACTGTCTAGTACCTTCCCTTTGAGGCAATCGCTACTTTCTACATCCACCAGTTCCACTGGCTTGAAAAAACTGAAAAATTAGAGAGGATTAAAACGCTGAAATGCTGGGGAGATTTTTAAGTCAGAAAAGCATGAAATTTGATTTCTTGTAATTTCAGCTTAGAATCATAGAATCACCTAGGCTGGAAGGGACCTTTAAGACCATCAAGTACAACCATCAACCCAGCACTGCCCAAATCCACCACTAAACCACGTCCCTCAGCACCGTGTCTGCCCGTCTGTTAAGTACCTCCAGCGATGGCAACTCCACCACTTCCCTGGGCAGCCTGTTCCAATGCTCGACAACCCTTTTGGTGAAGAAATTTTTCTAATGTCCAATCTAAACCTCCCCTAAATTAAGATTAAGAGGCCCCTAGGCAGGCTCAGAGGTCTGCACAAGTGGCACCTAAATGCTCCTGGCCTCTTCCTCACTTTGCCCTTCGGCTGGCTGTGAAAACCACAAGGGCTGTCATGGCCATTGAGAGAGGAAGGTCATGTGCGTCATGAACTGTCCCAGCATCTTCCATAAGCAGCAGTTTTCAAACCAACAGAGATCAGGGAAATAAAAAATAAGAGCGAGAAAGCCAAGTAAATCTCCACAATCACTTTCTCCCTCTCTGACTGTTAAGCTCATACTTATATAAAACTTTAATGAAACTTGCTGTAAGGACACAATGAGAAAGTGAGAATATAAGCACGACACGGCTCAAGGATAAGACCACACAAAGGATCCAAGAGGCGACCAGCATCAAGCCCAAAAGGCACAAAGGTGCATCCACCTGTCAGAATCACTCTGCATCTCTCCCCTGCCATGAACGACACATAACAGGCAATAAAAGCCAATGCAGTTTGTATGGAAAATCAGGCGTGCCTCCTCGCCACCCCACATTTTTCAGTGCTACATTTTCCCCCATCTAGTATTATTTCTTTTTATAATGAAATAAAAAGAAATATCTAAACAAAGCTCCAGGTGCCCTGACAGCTAATTAATACAACAATAAATCTTCATCACTATTTAAATAGTCATGCAAGCCAAAAGAAAAACCAAACAGGAACAAAACACTTCACACAAAGCCAATGCGCGTTTTAGGCCACAGCTAAAATTACCTTGCTCTTGTACTTCTGATGCCCCAACCGGAACTTTACGTAAGGATCACTTAGCCCATTTGCATCCATCGCCTTCAGTTCACGACCTTCTATTAAGGTAATACTAACTATCCCTCTCCATAGCTGAGATTTTCTGTGCAGGTCTGAGAGACGTAAGCTCTGGGTCTGAAACTTTAGGGGAATAAAAAAACAGATTTAGTAAAAACAATTCCAAAAAATTCCCCCTGCATTTTAACGTACAATTTTATATAACCATGAACATAAAACAACCATCTTAAGCCATTTTGAAGTTATTTGACAGTACATATGTAAATTATATTACAACGAATTACTTGGAGAGAAACAAAACAGTGACAAATACACAGGTAATGTCATATGCTGCTTTTGCAGAAACAAGCAGAACAAATGCTACTTAAGGAAATGTTCAGAAAAAAAAGAAATGTTTTCTGCTTCACTTCTCCCTCTGTTAATAGAACTAACAACATTACAAATAAATGTTACAAAGTCTCTTATGTTAGTAGCATATGATTGAATGAACTTGAACAAACACTAAAATAAACATAAAAAACAGTGAGAAAATGAAACTTTCATTAAAATAATATAAACGCACCATGAGAAGAATGGACAACGGAAAAATAAGTCAATAAACTCCCATGCACATGGCAACTATCTCAGACTCTAAAATGATGCGGTGTTCTCAGAAATAGCAAGGAAAACTGAATTAAATACCAACACATCAGTTCAAGAGTTTCAAAACGAGACGTTGCAGAGCCTCTGATCAGAACTGTGTGGAAATCGTGGACTGCGAATGCTCAGCCGCTGACTTTGGGGGTTAAAAGAAGATTCACACGCACCCACACAGAGCAGATGGCCACAGCATTCTTCATCAGTTAACTCCGCTGACGGCAGGAGCGCGGGGGGTTATAAATTTGAGTAACTCAAGGTCAGCTCTGGCTTGCTCTGAGCTGTCGGGGGTGCAAGGCACTGCCCGGCAGCTCTGGGACTGGGAAATCACCTTCGCACGCCTGAGGTAGGCAAACATGTCTCGGGTGCATCTGAGGAGCCAGGTTGCCAAAGGCTCTCCCTTTTATTCTGAAATAGTATTCGTTCAAGGTTACCTTGTCTACAATCAGAATACTAGATACCTAAACAATACTTAAATTCACAAATTATTCTTTCTAGAAATTAAAAAACCAAAGTCTGCATGGATACTCAGCTGTAAATACATCAAATATATGCATTTTCTTTACTACATATGGTAGAGGCTTTAGGGGCTCAGCAGCCCTCCGTAAAACAAAGCTGTGTTGCATGGTTGGCTTCATCACTTGCATATCTCCAGTATCTCTCTTAGAGGTTTTCAGTGCAGGTTTGGTTTCAGAGGGTAAACGCAGCTGGATGGTTACAATTATGCAAGTGCCTAGGGCAGGAGTTTCACTTTACTATCCAGAGAAGATTATAGAAGATGGAGTATAATCACTGGATTATAATCTGACTCACCAGACTGCAGAGAGAAGTGTTACACATGAGGACTGGGCCCACCAGGGTTGGAGCAAATCTGAGTAACATGGTTTTAGCAGTATTTCAGATACCATATTGGCATGTATTTGTATTTGCTAATGGCTACTCATCCCAAACAGTATGGTTACTCCCAAAACATCTCATTATATTTATTAAAGATTTCCCTTTCAGAAGTACAGGATTTGACTGCGGAGAAACTTCTCACAAACTTACTGTTTCTCTAAAAGCAAACAACGTGGACTTCAGCTAAGAAGAGGCAAAACCTTTAACAAGTGACATGAAGTGGCAGTGGGACACCAGAAAGCAGAAACTCTACAAAAAACAGGGCACAAGTGGGAAATTCAGTTGCCAGAAGAGATTTCATTTACAACATGGGAACATTATTACACTTCATATATTTTTTTGTCAGCACAAATACCCCATCATTGGGGTACAGTCAACACTGCCAAAGACTTGTCTTGTGAAGAAGTGGGAAATTTTTTTCCCGTTGTTCCAGTTTCTTACAAGGTTTAGAGCAAAGAAAGACTAAATAGTAAATAACCAAAAACTGACTGCCCTGAACGTAAGCTCACGACAGACACAGGTTTATGAATCAGAAGAAGAGACAAGGCACATTTAGGAAGAGATTTCATACTGAGATAGAAGAGGTGGATAGTTGAGATTTATTTTGGCAAGTAATACACAGCTGTTGAGCTTTTTTTAAGAGTTGAGTGGGAATCCAAATGATTTCCAGGATACTATCATGGAAAATAAGCATGAGTTCCAACTCTTTTAAAGTAAAGCTTAAGTGTAACCGCATACCTCTCTACTTCACTAATCACAAATGAGACACTGAATCATTTAGAGAGTATACTTGATCTACAATGCATATTTTGAATGACTCTTAAATAATTTGCTGTATTAGAGTAGCTGCCACCATATAAAACACGCTGATTTTTTATGACCAGTAGGGAGGTTCATCAACGGAGGTAATTTACATTAGAGGTGGCAAGGCAAGATCTGAATGACCATGCGCAGAGGGTAAATTGACAGATGGGTCAGACAGGAGTTAACAAGAGTCAGGCAGAAGCCCCGAGAACAAGAACATTTTGCTGGGGAAACCCCTTTTTGGTCAGAGCCAGACCTCACAGCCTGTGACTGGCAAAGCGCCGTGCAGAGCCCAGTGGCACGTTGACCGATAGCGAAGCTGCAGGGTCTACACCTCAATCCCCTGGAAGAAAAGCAGCCAACTGCTGAAAACAAAGTGGTGTGGGCTGGTTGTGGTGGTTTCTTCCTCAAGGTAGGGAATTTGGACCATGGTGGTGCTCTTTTCTCCCTGTCTTTATCAGTAACACGCAGATCCATGGGACACCAAAAGGCAGACATACTGAAAGAGTCAGGGTAGTGCTAGCTGGAGCTAAAGCGATTGAGGTTTCCTGGACAGGAAAGGCATGGACTATGAGGTCTTCTCCAGCAAGAATAACCTACAACTGGTATACCTTCTCTAGGTGGACCTGCTCTGGCAGGGAGGTTGGACTAGATGATCTCCAGAGGTCCTTGCCAACCCCTGTGATTCAGTGATTTTTCTTGTTTCCAAGCAAGACTGAACAGCATCTGAACAGACATCTAAAACACACTTTCCTTCCAGTCAAAGTCATCCTCATCCTCAGAAATTACAGATACTCTCCAATTTTCATTTCTTTCTTGTAGGAAGGAAAATAAATAGATACGATTGTTTAGATCAAGTCAAATTTGACAAAAAGCTAACAGATGAAAAACTGGGAAAATAAGACTGATTTCACATTTTAGAGTTCTTCCCTTATGAAGTTAATTTCACACTGTGAGACAGGTACATCATTTTTAGGTATCTAAGCAAACTTCTGTAATCCAGCCTAGAGTGAGATAGTTACAAAGTCAAAATGGAAACTGTGAGAGTAAAATAAAGAAATGAGCACAGATCTTTCTAAGTTTCTCCTGTGAATGAGTATTCTCAAGAATAATTCTTAGACAACTTATTTTCCTCAGAAAGCAGGCAATGTATTTTGCATTCTGGCTTCACTCTTCTTCCACAAACAGACAAAAACATGAAGAAACTACACAGATTTTAAAAGGAAAAAAAGGAAAAAAGGAAAAAAGGAAAAAAGGAAAAAAGGAGTCACAGCCTGCACACTGTGAAGATTTCTCTCTCTCTTTTCCCAAAATGAAATTAAAATTAGACTTCTGAAAAGGAGTATTTCACATCAAAACTGCCTGTGAAAGAAAACCTCGCACCTTTTCATATCCATACACTGCTTTAATGCTTCAACTATAAACAGTAAGCAAGCCTAGGATTTTTTACATGATAAAATTAGAGCTGAAAGATGGTCTTACAGCATGGCCTAATATTCTGTATATGGTCATGTATTACTGATTAACACTACTGGGTGGCAAACCAACTACTCTTAGCCAGAATCTGGGCACTGTTCCCAGGTTCATCAAGATCATGTTCTTGATGAGTGCATTAATCGCCACAACTTTATTGTTACTTTCTTCAATAGAAGAGAAGCCTTTTTAAAGTACTTTTCAAAATCCCCTAAGAATTTATCTTTGGGTATCTATGTGACCTTTGAAACTCTAGCCCATAATGAGCTGGAGAAACCCCACCATCTGTCCTTCCCCAGCCTGACCTCACATTTTCATTGATCAGTCCTCATGCCAAGCAAAGCACTACCTCTCTCACTTGCATGTGCTTGTGCCCATCTGAACAGACTCTGCTTTTACTAAACGTCCTCATTACACACCACTAGGAGATTCTCCTCCTTCCCTGCATCCTTGAACACAAAAATCTATCATTCAAGAACAATTCAACAATAGACAGAAGTAGAACAGTGTGTCTACCACAAAGTTTTTTAGTTTGGTTTTTTTTTTAAAGTTTTAAAAAAACCCCAAGTAACACAGCCATGTGTCCTGCAAAGGCATCTCTACCAAAAGAATTACTTTGGTTTGGAAGCTTTAAATAAAATACCAGTAAAAAAAATAATGAAAGAATGTAAGAAAGACTGATACTCTTCTTCACTACTGAACAGAGCGCAGATGGACAAATACAGCACAGTGAATCAAAGCCAGCACCGCAAATCACTGCTGCAAACTCAAGTAAACAGAATTCTTCTCCCCAAATTTCTAGGATGCTTGCACAGCTTGGATAGAAGATTTAAAACGAAGAATGAAAATGTCAATACATAGAGTTGCTACTTCTACATACCTTGCCCACATAAGAAGCTAAACATGAGCCGGCAAGGCGAGCTCACAGCCCAGAAGGCCAACCACATCCTGGGCTGCATCGCCAGCACTGTGGGCAGCAGGGCGAGGGAGGGGATTCTGCCCCTCTGCTCCGCTCTGGGGAGATCCCCTTGAAATATTGTGTCCTGCTCTGGAGCCCCCAACAGCAGAAGGACATGGACCTTTTGGAGCAGGGCCAGAGGAGGCCACAAAGATGATCTGAGGGTTAGAGCCCCTCTGCTGTGAGGACAGGCTGAGAGAGTTGGTGTTGTTCAGCCTGGAGAAGAGAAGGCTTCAGGGAGACCTTCAAGCCCCTTCCAGTATCTAGAGGGGGCCTACAGGAAAGCTGGAGAGGGACTTTTTACAAGGGCATGTAGTGATAGGGTGAGGGATGATGGCTTCAAACTGGAAGAGGGGAGATTTACATGAGATATTAGGAAGACATTTTTCACTCTGAGGGTGGTGAGACACTGGCCCAGGTTGCGCAGAGAAGCCGTGGCTGCCCCGTGCCTGGAGGTGTCCAAGGCCAGGTTGGACGGGGCTTTGGGCAACCTGGTCTAACGGGAGGTGTCCCTGCCCATGGCAGGGGGGTTGGAACTAGGTGATCTTTAAGGTCCCTTCCAACCTAAACCATTCTATGATTCTATGATAGAAAAATCAAGAAACAGTCATTATACAAAAAGGGATATACAAGGGACTGTAAGATGCATTTACAATGCTTTTCCCCTATTAGAAACTACACAAAGTGTAATACCTTGCAGAAGCCATCAACATGTAAACATGGAATTACAAAAATGTCTTCAATGGCATCACAATGAATCCTTTCTAATTTTGCCTGTTGTGACTAATTGAGTTTTATAAATGGACTACTATTGATATTTACTGCAATATGAAGGAATATTTACCTTAACTTACTATCAACTATATTTTACGTTTTAGGATACTTCAATTCTAGGTAAAGTTAATCTAAATTTCTGTAGTCAAGAAATTTACACTGCCCTACATCCTGTGTGTTTTCAATATGACTGCTATGTTAAAGCTGGTTTCGGATGTTTGCTCTAAGAACTCGATATTGTCACTGTAGTAACAATCTTGTGGTGACACTACAATATATGTAATAAGAGCTGATACTTTTGCAGGATTTCACACATTTTTGTAGTTGCTAAATCCAACAATTGTGCATTCTACTTAAGTGCGCTTGCTGGACCCAGCTCATGTGCAATGTGATGAAGGCTGAGACTCTCTTAGGCACTGACTATGACTTGAATTTTCTGGAAAAGGGTGGAAATACTTATACGAGACAATGGTGTGCCAGCAGGAGTTGTCAGAGAGGCTGTCACCACAATCCTAACCTTCACCCTTGTCTTCCTCCCAGCAATCCCTCTTGGAAACTGTGGTTTCAATGTGTGAAAGTCAAGGGGTCTCCTGATGATCCTGTCATTGCCCAGGATGACCAGTGTCACCTCGGTCCTAGCACTGATGTGAATGTGACACTCAGAAGGACAGTGGCCACCGAGACTTGATGGAAACTCCCTCTGCTTTTGGAATTGTGGGCGTGAACCCAGAAAACCCACACCGAAATGCTGCTCTGCTTTTTTGATTGTTAACCATATCAGCTGTTATCACTCACATACAAGTAATGCAAATACAAGCTTCACCAAATATTTGCATAATTTTTATAAGCAGATGTCTAACAGGCAGGTGTATCTATTCTGACATTTCTTACTTCTATTCCATTATTTAGTAGCTTTCCATCAGGCACTATTTACAGCTGATAAACTGACATCTAGAACCTCATAGCTTACAAAAGCAAGTATTTTCTCAGTCTTACAAGATCTTTCTTAAAAACCCAAACCTAATAATTATACCTTCTATTCTGAAATTCCACAGAGTTTTGGTTGAAAGATTCTCATTGAAAGATTGAACTGATTGCAAATTCTTTCAATTAAGAAATATACAACTCCATGCTTCTGCTTGTCTTTGCAATCCTTAGACTATGATTTGCTATTTACAATTTTATTCTCTACTCAAGAGGCCTCTAATTCCAGTGGAAAAGCATTTGTTTCAATTTTAAAACAGCAAAAAATGTTTTATAAGGCTTTTGATATTAGGAAAAGGCAAATTGGGAGTCAGATAAACTAAATATTTTGAGTTGAGCATAAAAACACCAGTTAATAAGGCCATAGGTTTTGGCACTTCAGTTTGTGTCAAATAAGTGAAATAAATTTAAAAAACCTCAGCAGTTAGGCACTGAAACCCTTACATTTTGCAATTCAGTTTTGTTTAAATGTTCATAAATTGTATTTTTCGTTTCAAAAGTATAGGCAGGAATTTCTAAAGCTGAATTAAAGCAGTAATAGTTACCCAAATGCAAATTAAAAATCATTTTAATTCACTTGCTTTAGGCACTCTTTTATCACCAACTGTAATTATTCAGAAGTAGCTTCTCAGTTATGACTTTGGGTTGATAACATATTTTTACTCTTAGTTTACACATAACCTGTTGCAACCCAGACTAATTTATCTTAATTTCTGGGAAGAATGGACCTTTGGTTCCTATTGATCAATGTTGCACTGAAACGTCTCATCACATATTAATAGCATAAATCAAAAGTACTGTTACATTTTAGTGCATTCTAGTATTCCCAGTTCTAAACTTATCATTGATAATATGAAACAGAAGAGAAGGTATAAAAGAAGAGAAGGCGACATCTTTTCCTTCAGATTTTACTGGAACACTGTGACTTGATAGGGCATAGCAGATAATTATTTTCCCCTACTATGTTTGGCTAAAGATACTAAACCACTTGTTCTTCTGTTTAGCCTTAAATTTAAGCACTTTAAAGACTTTTCTGGTGTTTTCTTAATGTGCCATTGATGTAGCAAGTTTAATGTGGGGTCTGATCATATTTGAACTCAATTTAATGGCAATTCTCCCACAGAGGTGAAAAGGGCAAGAGTAGACCCTTATTCAGATGAAAATAATTTTCAGTGAGTGAACAACATTTCTGACAGAGCTCCCTCTCAGTATGCTTTAGATAAACAGTACTGTCTTTATTAAAATACTTTTGCTTGAATAGTTATGGTTACACAGAAAAACATGAGCTGATCTTATTTCTTCATTATACAAACTGTGAACAGAGGCAGTGAGTATATTAATTAGATATCCATGAGTGTAGGATTTGTTGAAATAAACTAGTTATATGGGATAGCACCTCACTCACCCTCTAGCTGAGTCAATCAAAAATTTTCAGGATGAACAACTTATCTTCAGGAAACGCCGTTCAGAGAAAATCAAACCTCTACGTGAGAACATGACAATTTCATCAGAACTTTGAACAACACCAAGGAATATAAACAACCTGGTCAGTCAGCATTATGGCTTTTGGTTACCTATCCTCCCTGTGAGTACCTATAGGACCACTAACTCATCAGTATGCTGTCTAGTGAACACAGGAGATACCAGGGTTCCCACCCAGGTTGACAATCAGGGAGGACAACTGTTGCCAATGAGGCAAAAATTATACCAACACTTTCTCATCTTCTGTTTGAAAGACCTAAATTAACACTGAGACAGAGCTTGGTCACTCCAATACTCCTGTCTTGTAAAGTAAGCAGAAAGAGACGATATGTTGACAGTTGAACAAACCAACCTTCATTTCCAAATGTCTTCCATGCTGAAAGCTTAGGAAAAGAAGACTCAGGTGTTGCACCTTCCTCTCAATTATTGAGTAAAAATGGATATTTTTCTTACTTGTGTAGCACACACTATGTGCTCTATATAAACTACCAGAACTTCTCAGCAGGTATCAAACCTTGGTGCTGTCATCTTAGATGGTGTACTTTGTGGACTACAAACCCAATGAAGCTTATGAATTTCTCAGATGAAAGCAAAATACATTTATCTGTCACATTTCTTTTCTCCGGGAATGGCCAGGAAATCCACATTGTGTGAAGTCCCTCTATGTTACAGTAGAAGTGGGGAGAAATACAAAGTATCTGTAATTGCTACTGCAATCCTTACCAAGGGGCTTCCTCTGTAATCTACGCTATCAGTGAGTGAACATCCAGCAATGGTTGTTAGCAAACCAGTCTGACCACACAGCTTCAGCTCACCTTGTACTGCATCCAGCAGGGATCATAGATTCATAGAATGGTTTAGGTTGGAAGGGACCTTAAAGATCACCTAGTTCCAACCCCCCTGCCATGGGCAGGGACACCTTCCACTAGACCAGGTTGCCCAAAGCCCCGTCCAACCTGGCCTTGGACACCTCCAGGCATGGGGCAGCCACGGCTTCTCTGCGCAACCTGGGCCAGTGTCTCACCACCCTCAGAGTGAAAAATGTCTTCCTAATATCTCATGTAAATCTCCCCTCTTCCAGTTTGAAGCCATCATCCCTCACCCTATCACTACATGCCCTTGTAAAAAGTCCCTCTCCAGCTTTCCTGTAGGCCCCCTCTAGACACTGGAAGGGGCTCGAAGGTCTCCCTGAAGCCTTCTCTTCTCCAGGCTGAACAACCCCAACTCTCTCAGCCTGTCCTCACAGCAGAGGGGCTCTAACCCTCGGATCATCTTTGTGGCCTCCTCTGGAGGTCCATGTCCTTCTGCTGTTGGGGGCCCCAGAGCTGGAGGCAGCACTGCAGGGGGGTCTCCCCAGAGCGGAGCAGAAGGGCAGAATCCCCTCCCTTGCCCTGCTGCCCATGCTGCTGGGGATGCAGCCCAGGATGCGGGGGGCTTTCTGGGCTGCCAGCACACATTGAACTTCTCATCCACCAACACCCCCAAGTCCCTCTCGTCAGGGCTGCTCTCAATCCATTCTCCGCCCAGTCTGGATTTGTGCATGGGATTGCCCTGACCCAGGTGCAGGACTCTGCACTTGGTCTTGTTGAACTTCATGACGTTGGCATGGGCACATCTCTCAAGCCTATCTGGGTCCCCATGGATGGCATCTCTTCCCTCCAGTGTGTCAGCCACTCCACACAGCTTGGTGTCGTCGGCAAACTTACTGAGTGCTCACAGGTTGTCAAGGCTTTGCGCTGGCTGGGGTCAACCCACCACAGACCTGTTAGTTTCTCCCATCTTCTCACTATTCATTCTGATCCAGTTTCTGCTCACAGTAAAACTTCATTCCAAATACCACTGTTTCGTTTCCTCTTACATGCTCCTAATTGCTAACATTTGAGCATGCCAAAACCTTCCTCTGAATTAAGTATATATACACACACATATATTTCGAGGGATCATTTTTTTCAGACTCACTCTAAAATGTGTATAGAAATTGTGCCGAAATCACTGTGATAAAACATATCTATCTGTGTTGCGGGAAGAGATGAGCTTAATTTGCACCATGGGAGATACTGTTAGACACTAGGGAAAAAAACAGCCTTTAATGGAAGTGGTAGTTTAGCACTGGAATGGACTCTCTAGGGAGGCTATAGAATATCCTTCACTGCAGATTTTTAAGGACAGATTAAACAAACACCTGTCAAACACAGTTTAGCTGTCATTGTTCCAACTTCAGGGTAGAAAGACAACTTTTCAGGCTGTTATTCCTATTTTCTGTCTTTTTCACACCTACCCTGCACACAGGTAGATTTTTAAATATCCTGGACACTTGAAATCCTGGGAAGTGAGGTTCGGACTGTCCCCCAACAATACCTGCCATGCCATCCACCTGGTCTTCCAGAGACTTTTCTGTTTCTTCCGAAGTTCCCTGTCTCATATTTTTTTACCTCCATCTCTCCCTCTCAGCACAGCGAGGACAAAACTTCCAAGGCAAGCTCGGTGTGCGTTACCCTGTAAGCAAACGGCACCACCTGAATCCACCATCCCTTACCCTTGTCTGAATTAACCTCCTGTAATCATACAGCAGATTGTACAGCAACGGAGGGAAGAGGTGATTTATCATAAAATATTTACTGGTATTTTCAGATCCTTCACAGAAGAGTCTGCCTGCTCTAAATAAAATTAAATGCTCTTTGAGAGAGAGTGTCCAAAGAAAGGCTTCTGCTTAAGTTAATGCAAACAACTAATTGTCAAATGCAGGTAGAATTACTTGACAATTCTAAAAAAATGCAAGCTGTCTTTATCTGAAAACTAACATTAACTCTACTGGGGGAGCACGATCTGCAAAGACAACCCTTACTAG
>VFFE01007738.1:1675453-1758328 GCA_008921705.1 Burhinus oedicnemus
GGGAGGGAGGGAGGAAGGAAGGAAGGAAGGAAGGAAGGAAGGAAGGAAGGAAGGAAGGAAGGAAGGAAGGAAGGAAGGAAGGAAGGAAGGAAGGAAGGAAGGAAGGAAGGAAGGAAGGAAGGAAGGAAGGAAAGAATGAATTAGACAAGCAAATGAAAAAAATTAATGTGCCATTACTGATAGTGACTTCAATTTTGACTGATACTTGAATGATAGTTTCTTTAAAATTAAAGTACTCCAATTTTCAGAACACTACTTTTAGCTCACAGGTGTAGGCACCTAAGAGAAATCCTGCATAAGGCTCCTTGGACAACATACATCTTCTACAAGTTCTTTAAGGTTAACACTGCTAATTAGTTTCACAGCAGTAAAAATAGCTCTTTTGTTTGATAATTATGCACAAGGGATAGAATAATATTCATACCTTGACTCTTAAAAAAAATCAAAATGCAGTAGCTCTATCCCATTACCTAAATAACCTGTAAAACCTTGGTGCTGCTACAGGCAATGCTCTAACATGCTGGGTTGCAAAGTGTCCACAGACACGGATTCTTAATCATTAAATAATAGAGACACGATGGTCAAGAGGGATGTGGACAATCTATCTGTGAACACAACTGTTGCTTAAAGCAGTTCTGTGGAAACACAGAGAAATTACTTTCTACAATTTAGTAACATTTAGCAGCCCATTGTTGACACTTAGCAAGAATTAGCCATTAATTTATATTGAAACTTTCTTTATGTCATAAAAACCAAACTTTTTTTTAATGAACTATTGCAAAAACACTTTCTTTTTCAGATAATGGAAATAAATTTTGAAATGTAAACATTTTCCTTGCTAAGAAATAAAAGTATTACACGGGGAGAAAATGAAAATAGGAGCAAATATGTGGGGTTTATATTTTTGAAATATCCATAAATTTTCAAACAGACACAGTTTTTTGGGAGAAGAAAAACAACTGGCTGCTGAGGGAAATTTTTAATTTGCTATGGACAGTCAAAGCCTAAAGCCTCTGCTGTAAGTTAATGATAATTGTGGCATCATGGCTTTGGAAAATATGCATAGACGGTACATGTTTTATAAAGCCGGAGAAAGCCATTTAACTCTATTTTTATAGGAGAGGCACATAAGAATTAAGCATCTTGAGGTCTGCAGCAGTCTCTGGAGAAGACCTCCTGGTTCCTGCAACATACCACAGCTCCTCCCATCCTCGCCATTGCTGAATCCTACACAGCTACAGGTCAGAGCAGAAACTCAGCTCCACCGGGCTTCAGACCAGGCTGTGAGCAAGGAAGAGAATACCGCCGGCAGCTGAATTTATTACGGGTCAAATGTTATTTCAACTCTGAGGAGTTCACTTTAAGTAGCAGCTACAGGAATGTGTGACCGTACTTGTTGACTGCGTCAGCACCATCACTAGCTGTAGCAGCATAAGCTGAAGCCATCGTAACCATCCTCAGAAGCCAATAAAACAAACATATAGCATAGGGCAGATTATGATGGATGTTCTATATGGAACTATTTCGTCTCAAAATATTCCATGCCCTGAGTCCTTCTCTGTCATTCTTTTTTTTCCTAAGCTGTTATTATCCCTCTGACAAATTAAAAAAAAATAAAATTGCATTACAAGATTTAAGACAGCAAGCAAATTGACAGCATATTAATGTTGTTAATATTTTCATATGAAGGAAAAAAGTGCTAAGCATCACTAGGGATAAATTATTTAAGGAAAAAACAATGCTGTGAGTTTTGTTCTCATTAAATAACAACATCCAAGTAGCACTCACAGGTTTCCTTTTTTCCACTTTCTATGCTATTCAGGCCATTGGCAGTGGTGGAACCGCAGTCCCCAATCTCTGTTGGCCCCAAGGCAACAGTTGTCATCAAGCTACCAACTGCCTCATTTCCAGTAGCTGAGCGTTGCCCGTAAGACCAAGGTTGGAAAGAAAAGATGGGAGACAGGCAACAGCCGCTCTGCCAGTTCTCCAGTGACGAGATCTGCGCACCGAACTGGGAGAGCCAGGAAAACTCACATGCGCCACAGCACCCACAATGACAACATCAAACACAGAACCTGCAGACTTCACATACATGTTTTTAATTGGCATGCATGCAGCTACAAACGGCACGCAGACATGCACAGCACTACATGAATCTAAAGGGAAATATTAATAGAATACTGTCTGAATTAAAGAAACAAAACAAATATCATTGGAGCAGGTCTAAGAAAAATCAAGTCACTGATAGTTCTGACTTCTTTTAAAGTGGTCACCAAAGGGAGAAATTAATGAAAAATACAGAACGTACATCATAAACAGTATTTTTTAAAAGAGTTAAAAATATTTTTTTTTCAGAGCTCAGAGGTTTTAACATTTTTATATATATGTACTTTTCCCATACTTATTTATTTCATGTCTTCTTAGATTACACTAGTTATCCAAGCTATCTGTCCTCTCAAAGCAAAATAATTAAAAATGCTGCATTAATGTAAAGGACAAGTATTGTTAACAGCACTGAGCAAATGCAAACGAATTATTGGAACTAGTGCTAGTGTAACTTAATTGTGTTAGGCTGGAAATAGATTATACTTTTCACAAATACTAAAGACATTTTTATGGTTGTATAAGAATAACTCATTCATTAATTTTGATTCACAATTTAAGATTGTTCAAAAATCAGAACAAAGCAGATTGCCTTCATTCATCAAAACTTGAAAGAACAGGACTTCTACTCATGTACCTAGTTTGAATGCAGTATTACACGATTATTACTTTAAAAGTTTACATTTTTATGCCTTTAGAACAAGCAGTAGGTCGCAAAAGGCAAAAATACTTACATACAAGATTTGCTAAAAATTTTTATTTGTTCACCTGCCCATACTCTTACATTAATATTCAATGATAACTGTAGGCTACTTCTGCATTTTCTTCCAATAAAACATACTACAAAAATCAAATAGTGTGTTCTTATTTATGAAAGTAGTCTACTGAATCTCTTTTAACAGAAATCGTGTCCAATATTCTTCTACTGGAAAAACACAAATTGTAAACTACTTAAGCACTGTTTTCACAATCCACCAGGACTCAAAGACAAATACTCCCCTTTCCTAGTCTGCAATATCATTTTACATACAATTACATGAACATATGCATACATTAATATTCTTAATTGATATCTCAATCCAAAGATGTAATCTGTTTTGATCTTAGGAAATGGGACCTTCCAGCTATAAATTCTAAAGAACATCTCATCAGTCAGCACATGGAAAATCTGCGTTTCAGCAGAATTTCTTTCAGAAATATAAGGAAGAGGATGCTCCTGTGTGTAACAAATCTCTCTCTCATCTCACACACCTCAAGGCTTCACAAAAGACAGTTCCACCCAAAACAAAATAAACTATTATTCTTTCAAACTGATTTCTTATTTTTTAAACCATTTGTAATAATACCTCTTTCAGAGACAGGTGGCAATATACAATAAGGCCACCAATTTTGTACCATTTAACTTCTAACTTCAATCTTATCCTCTGGCACAGGTGTGAACAGTGTCAATATTTCTTACGCAGCGTGACAGGATACATCTCCCTGTAATAAAGAGCTACGTTATTTCGGTATGCCAGTAACACACTGTGCTACAAGACCTGTCCTCCAGCTACACAAACACATTGCCAGAAGACTTTCCCATTATCTGCACATCCGTGCATGACCTCCAAAACACTCTCAGTCGCTCAGTTCAGGCAGCAAGGCAATCTCCTTGGAAGTCTCACCTGCATCAAACCCAACGACACGTGGCAAACAGCAACTCTTGTTCAACAGGGCTGGCTTTGGATGGCAACTACGGAGCTGCCCAAAACACAGGATCAGGCACAACGCTGCCTTTAAGGCTACGTGGGAAAGCTGATACCACTTACGCTGAAGCTATTCCTTTTTTTATTTCCTCAACAGTCTTAATAAACACTCTCATTTTAAGTATGTGGAACTAAAGTACCTGAAATTTAAGTACTAGCAGTTAATTTCTGAATTCTTTAGCTTGATGATTTAACCGTTTTACACCATTTACATGTGACGACATGTGCAAGCAATTTAGAGTTATCACCTGAACAAATTAAAACTTGTTCAGAAGAAAATATATTTTTGACATGTAGGCCATATAGGGATACCAAACCACCAGGATTTAAGAAAAATTGCAATTAGGAAAAAATGCATGTGATGTGAAGAGACAATGTTTCTAAATCTTCCATGCAGCAGTCATTAAAGCGTATTTAAAGGTGCCCGCAGGTTTTTATCTAAGTATTTCAATTATACTACTTGAATTTTTACCTATTCGAGACATCCAAGTAGAAGGAAAGCAGTAATCATTCAAACAGCACACTACACAGATTAGGAATGTAGGCATTGCTTTAATTACTGCTTTATACAGTGCACATTTCCAGAGTGGACAAGAATTAGCTTCAATCATCTAACATAATATTTGAAAATTTATTGATCTCAACCATATTAAATTCAATAGAAATTATCATCATTATTACAAGACCTTTTAAAAATAACCAAGGATGACAGTTTAATTGGAGCGATACATTTTGTAATATATCTACTCCTTAGAGAGTAAATAAAATCTGATAAGTAAATAAATAAATAAATACATGTGGTAACTGAATAAAAGATAATTGCGCCTTGAATTATTAAACCCCTAACACATTCATATACAGCAATTCAATATTAATTTTGTAGGTCATCTTCCCTGCATTGCAACACCAATTCTCTGATTTTACTGCAAATTTGTTAGAACTTTGTGAGATCTGTACCTTGGAAAGAGTGGTTTCTAATAATAAATATAAAGCTTCAGGATCTTACTCTGAATCTTTGGCATTTTCATGAAGTCCCATGTGACAGTTTGAATGGGAACAAAAATTGGTCACTTGAGCTAAACTAAAAGGATCAGCTTACTAAATAGAAAGCTAGTAACAAAATGCATAATACCACAAACCCAATTCTTCCTCCTACTACAACCGGTCAATTGGATACGAAAAAAGGTGCTACCCAGCAAGTCTACGGTGCTCCCATTACTTTTGACACTCAGATGCTAATTCACCGAGTAAACACCCACATGAAAGACATGTTACACTGTAGTGTCTTAATTTCACTTTCTCACCCCTGATTTTCTTGAGCGCTCCTTGTATTATAGCTGGTAACACTGGGCAGCTCAGTAGCTATCCTATCTGTACAACGAAAAAAGGAAACTAACACGCTGTCCAGGTAGTGGTTTCCCACATAATAACATAGTATTTCTGTGCTGCATGATTTAGGATTATGGCAGGATAATGCCAAAGCCACTTGGAAAAACAGGGCTATTACCAGCTGACTCAGAAATGCTGGTCTTACCCAAATACACACAAAAAAAACCCAAAAAACAAACCAAACCCAGAATGAAATACATTTTTCAATGTAAGTGATAAACACTTCTGTGGTGCAAATTTGCAAAACAGTATTCTGAGTTGTCTGGACAAACTTATGCTAAAAGGAAGAAAAATACTCTGTTTAAATAAACTTTTTTGCACATTACTAACATTATCCATTATTTTTGTTAAGTTCTAACAGAACATCATGAAGAAAATTAACAGATGAAAAACCTATTTTCCAAATTCTACATCTCTGTCATACCAAATACCAAACACCTAATTTCAATAACTGATTTAATAACAGCTAGGAGAGAAGTGGAAAAAGAACAGTATTACCATCTGCCAATATTCCTCAGGTATGCAACAGGATGATGGGTCACTGCAGCATATAGACTCATCTATGGTCTTACAAAAATCATATAGTTGATCATAACCATGGAAAACTTCATCAGATAAATAATTTTTTCTTGGTCTCTCTGAAGCCAAAAGAATCCATGTTATTTTACAACCTTGAGCAAGACATCATCTCTCTTATTTCTGCCATATTTGTACTACTCCTCAAGTCAAAAGTCAACTGACAAAAAGCTCATAAAATACACCCAGCTGGAGACAGAATTTGTCACAACTAACAGGATGTATGAAACTGGAAACTATTTCCACTTACAACTAAGCAGCTCAGAAAACAAAGACTGATGAAGGAATTAAAATAAACCTAGAAAACCACACAATTTTGTAATTGAAATCTGGTCATGAAATTGAAAAATATCAAACACTACTTTGGCACTAAATGCCAAAAAGCAGAAATACTACCTTTCTTCAAGTTTCTTTATTTTCAGTGTGGAATAGGATTCAAATGTTCTTATCTAGAGATGGCAGCACTGGGTCCAAAATTCTTCACCAGTGGTTTACTCATATTTTTCCATATTAATCAGCACCATTCACCTGCAACTGACTTTATCTGAAACTGCTGAACATTTATGTTCCACCTGGATCCCTCCGTACTATCTCAGGGAGGATCCATGTCAGATGAAGTATGCTGTACTATGCCAGAAACATCATCCAGCATTATTTGAATAATTGGAAAAATCAAATTAATCTCAGAAGATGTGGTTTACTCTTGTGCTTTAAGTCATCCAACCATAGAACAATCACAAGACCAATGACACATATTAAAATATTTAAAATTACCACTTCTCGCTGTTCTTCTCTAGGAGCCAACAGAACTGATAACAATATGCTTCCCAGATCATGGTCAGGGTAATGAGGATCCTTCAGACTCAAGGTAACATCTGTTTGCCTAGGAGAAAAAAACATATGCATTTATTTTGATTTCAGGCTCTCAGATATTGAAATTTCTGAACCATGAGAATTAAAGGTGTCTGCATTTATATGAAACTACTTGAAAATGGTGTCACAAATTTACCCTATTTCTACTTTTAAGTATAGCAGTCTATACATTCATAAATAAATATTAAATACTGTTACTCTGTGTTAAGTACTTACACATACTGAAGTAATCAAACCTGAACTGTAACGTTAATGGATTAAAAAACAGAAAAAAAAAAAAAGTTAAACAGTAGGTGGTAATGGTGTGAAAGAAGATAATATGAAAAAAATATTAAAGTGATTATAAAATGAATCACTCCATGCACACTGTAAAAAATGTTGTGCATGATCAGTTAATATATTAACATTCATATTACAGTAATTCTCTAAATATGTTTTTCCTCAGCTAGTTTTATGTAGTGTAGGTTTATATAATTATTTTCCAGCATAATGTTCCGTTTGCAATTCCACAAACACGACATTAGCAGACAACCATAAAGAATTACTCTGTAGGCTTGTTTGTGCCATACCTGTTTAATTCCAATGAAGCGAGATCCAAAAATGCCGAACCAATAAAGTCATCTTGAAGTCCAAAGTCATAGTCAAAGACCTAAGATGCACAGGAGATAAATGCATTTTTCAGTCTTGGAAATCTTATTTTTAATATTTTCTTGCTTTATGAATGGTTCTTGAAATTCCTTTCTCAGACTTAAGCCACACATTTCTCACACGTTAAACCAGGACTATCGGAAAGTAACCTGCAACTTTCTGGCCACAACACATGTTTGAAACTGCTTATGTAAAGGTCAGAATGCATCATGTATAGGCATGGGGATATAATACTACCAGACCACATATGTGAACAACATCAATTTTATAAAAACAAAAGAAGTATTTTTATAAACATAGGCACTAAAAGAAGACCAAAAGAATAACTAAAGTTAAGCAGAATCATTGATTTGCTATACATTAGTTGATACCCTTGTCAATTTTGCAAAATACAGGCAGGAGGGCAGTATATGATTGTGAAAAGTGGGTTATTACAGCACTTGCACCAGTATTAGAACTTATAAAATTGTAGGTTTTGAAGGTTGTATAAGTTTCTAGAGTATAGAAATACAATCTAAGATGAAAACTCAATGGGTATGTGTAAGGAAACAGTGATGTTTATCACTTTACTATGAGGACCTTGGCTGCCAACTTGCTACCTAAAAGAAAAAGCATCTGCACAAATTAACTGACATCCAGGAAGGATTCTGTCGCCAGTATGTGGAATGGTATCAATGATTTGAGATGGATTATGCCTTCCCCAGTCAGAAGGAAGAATAACAAATAAACTGTGGATGGCTTTTGGAGAGAAATTAAAAAAAAGGTGGATGGCAACAAGGAAAAGTTGTGACACAAAATCGCAAAACCAAGAAATGGGGAAATGTCAGTCATCAAAGTAAAATTTTCTAGGTAAGTTCAATTTTCTTGGCAAATATTATCATGAGAATTTCTGAGGACCAGCATATACCTTCAGCTCAGAGTGAGACTTGTGCACAGCTAGTAACAAGAACATTTAACTGAGATATGACAAGCCTAGGTTCAAGGTCTTCACTTTTGATACGAACACTTCAACTGCTGTATTACAGAAGCTCTTTTCCAGGAGGCAGTGAAAGCTGTTCATCTTCAACCAACACCTTAATATGGACCTGGCTAAAACAGTAGTAATGGAAATGCCATAGCCCAGTGGCAACAGCACTGCTGCAGGACTCAAAGGGTTGAATGCAGTATTTGGGCACAGGTCTCTCATATGCATTGACCTACCAGAGTGGGTACCCTCATATTTTCTCTGTCTAATATTCATTCTAATGGGCAAAGAAAACAAATGGTGAAAACTCAGCTTATGTTATAAAATAGGATTGTTTTCTCCCCCTACGGATTACCAAGATGAAAACATCAAATAAATATTTTCAGCTGACTTACTACAAATTAATCACGTCTTAGAATATCTGGACAAGCTAGAAAAACTGAAATATTTCACACAGTGTGTTCAGAGTACAAACATGGATAGACATTATATCATTTCACACACTCTTCCTAAAAAAAAAAAAAAAAATACACACACCTATTCCCTTGTGACCCTACTGCAGGATTGGTATTTGGCTGGAATGAATCAAAACAGGTACCTATGTTGTAAGTGTCCTTTGAATCTGCTTCCCTGTTTCACAGTGCTGGGCACGTGTTCATTCCTTATGAGTCACTAGGCTTAGTAAGGGCAGGAAAATGCCAACTGAGAAGTACAATTAACTTCACGCTTTTCTAATAACAATGTACTTTATCTGAGCAGAATACATGAAAACATAGGACAGATCAATACTCAAAGGCTGTTTAAGTGGCATTCATCTACTAAAAAAAAAATCTACAATTTCATATTTCTGTTAAAATTTTTGTAATATATTTGAGATTAAGACTGATATTGATCTGAAGCATTATATCATTTCAGACCAATTAAAAGGATTACTTAGGTAAGACTTAAGTTTCCAATCTCTCTCAAAGTATTTTTGACCTACATATGTTCTAATTAGAACCCTAAAACTACAGTTTTTCCAATAACATTTTTAGAACTCAATTTTTATCTACTTTGTCTTACACAATTAAGGATCACTTTTGGATGTAGATCACCATAAACTATTGGAGCCAGAAAAGCGCATTTCCATTCGGTGCCTGTAAAACAATAATCACAGCTTTTCTAGTTTCCATTCCAATATGGATAGCTAAGAAGTACTAGTGGCGCTGCTGCATTGTTGGCTTCTCTCTGATTTAAACTCAAGCTAGCTGTTATTTTGGATTAAGTGATGCCTCTATTATGACAAAACTATCCTCACCTGTAATATACTAAGTAGAGTTAAATAAAAAGAGAGCATAAAGCATTACAAAACATATAAGCAAACCCTCTGTGTTCAAGGACTTTCTCTACCTCCTAAGATCACACTAAAGAAGCATAAAACAATTATGGCCTTATTTACCTGTTGTTTTTTTTTTTTTAATTATGACATCATCATTGTACAGACATAATTTAAGTAATTTTCACCTCTAAATAGTCTTGAGCAATGCAGTATTGCATGATAAATATTTTTGTATAAAAAATTTACAAAATATAAATTATTTCAATAACTCCTCTGTTGTAATTCGACAGACATAAGTAAGATAATGTCTCACCTTTATATACAATGGTTCTCTTGGGTTATCTATAAGAATGCAAGCTTTTTCTTCCCACACAGGATTGAGGTTCTTGTGTATTGTCTTACTTCTAAACACTTCTTTTCCTCCAAGTTTGAACTTGACATACGGATCACTGGTCCCTGTTAAAGACATGTATATACAGTTGATTAGGCACTTTTAATACATTAAGGGAATGGAGACTAAATTACCTTAAACAGAACTAAATGTAATTTCTACTGATAGTCAAATTAAAAACAGCAGCTGAGGAAAGTATTTTTTATTGTCACAATTTATTATTTTCCACAGTGTCGTTACTCCCGTGAATTCACTGTGTTAACATCAAATGGGTGCTTGCATCACTTTCTGTTGTTTGCAGTCCATACTCAAAGTCATGCACGAAGTGTAATTTTTAGTTAACAGAATTATGTCCTTGTTAGGACCAGGATTTTATCTTAATGCAATCAGAAAAATTAGATTGTAAAGTTAAAATTGTTTATGTAAAATATTAATGTAATTATCTCATGCCTTTGAAAAGGTACAGGCTCCACTGACACCGCTAGTGTAAGTCTTTGTTGACTTTATTGTGCCCAGGTTTTGCTCTTCGACGAAGACACACTGTGACGGTGTGCTTCCCTCCTCTCCAGGCACCACCTGATCTTTATCTCCTGTAACCCTGCCCAAGCGATAACCACCCGTGGTGGTCACAATGGGTGCTTGTAGGCAGCATCCGAGGCTCAATGTGGTTCCGGGGAGACAGATAACAACACAATAGCCAAGGGCTAACTTGAGCAATGCTGGTTCTGTGGTCAATATGCAAATATGACTGTAAGTCAATCATCTTACCCCACAAAGAGTGCACAGCCCAAGAGCCCTTTGAGCTCTCCTGAACAGCAGTGGGCTGCACGCCAGGATCTCCCCTTGAGTCGGGACGCCACTCAAGGTTACTACTTCTCGAGATTGGGAGATTCCTTGCAGCAACAGATCCTCAGTAAGTGACTAATAGCATGCTGAACTTGGAAGTCTTAGCTCAGTGATATAAAGGATTGATTGTGCACATATAATCCTTTAGACGTAAACCATTGACCAAGTCTGGGACTAGGATTGGATCCAGCCGCACCCAGACTCCTCTCTGAGAAGGAGTTCAGAAAGCAAGGGCGTCCTTTCTGAAACCCTGACTTAACGGGAGGGTCTCCCTGAGAGTTCTGTCTGACCCTGCCCTCTATGCAGTAAATAACCAAGTGTGCCTTGCCATCTCGAATCTTGTTAAACTGTCACATCTATTATCAACTTTATTAAATCATTGTTTTCTATAACAATAAACATATTGCTGCTTCTTTCTTATGAGTGAGGTGCATCGTTCTATCCGTGACACACACTTCCTTCAACACTGGTGATGAGCACATCAACTCTAAAGTGAGCTCACAAAGTTCACATGCTTCCTGCAGCAACCACCTACCTGCAGGAGAGCACAGGCCTCAGCCCCTGGTACAACTGAATAACAATTAACTATGACCAGAAAGGCAACCCCGAAGGGAATTGAAAGAGAAATGTTAAACATGGCACGAACGGAAAATGGATGGGACGTGGGTGTGGAAGGGTCAGAAGGAACAACTGGTGGAAGGAGGACGCTTGGGGTGGCACGTGCTGGGGGCACAGAGGTTAGCAGCCATCCAGGAGCACATCTGTGTCCTCTTCACAAGACACCCAGGCAGGGAGACAGGACAGTGAGCAAAAAACTGATGGAGCACAGAGAGGCACGACAAGACTGAGAGGTCAATCACTGCCAGCTACCTGAAGGTACAAAATGGCACATCCAAAACCAGCACAGACACGGTCACATCACTAAGAGGAAGCCCCAGAGATGTGAGGAGGATTTGTCGGCTGCCGTCCTTCCACTCCCCACCATTCAAGACCGAGACAACACATCTGTGCTTGTGAATGTGAGCACGTGGGTCTGAGAGTGTGAAAGCAAATGACCAAAATCAGTTTTGGTTTAAGATAAAATCACTTTGCCCAGACACATGGTTTCACACTGTGATGTGCTGTGTCACTGTTACCATGTTGCGGTGCTGTTTCCCACAATCTGACCTCAACTCCTGGTACATTGTGGACAAGTGGGAAAGAGAGTGAACCTGGGGCAAGGAGAGGGACAGAAATGGCCAAGTTCCTCTTCCACTTGTGTCACTTGGCAGCTGGATGGGCACGGGGGCACAGCTACAAGACACAGAAGTTGTACTTGCAATGATCCTCACGAAACCACCACCTCTGTGGTGGACTGAAGAAAGACTACGCAACTTTTCCTGCATATTTTCATCACAAAGATACAGTTAATTCTTTAAACAAACGAAAAAAGCTAGATAGAAAATTCAAACTAATATCTTTCCTAAAATGCCAGTTGGTAATATTTCATTGGTCAGTGAAATTCATTTTAATGACAAATATTGGATGGGATTCATATTTCTATTTCTCTCAGCTGTTTCTGAGCCTTAATAATATCAGTCTGATGGATCCAAGACTATCTTAAAATAAACAATAATTCTAGCACGCATAATAATTGCATCTTCACAAGCAACAGCAAAATTGTAAGACAAACTTTTTTTTTTTTTTTACTTTAATACTTTTCACAAGACCGGCATATTCTAGAGGTTTATGTTTACATCCACTGGACAATGCAGTCGTTGGCTTTTGTTAAACCTGCAACACACTTCTAAATATAAAGGCTGGCACGACCAGAGCTCTTTGCAGTATTTAATGCAGCCACAAGATGTCAGTACTCGTTACCTGAAATAACACAGCCCTTTCAAAAAACTGCAGTGGTGGAAAACTGTGATCTCACGTGTGACAGGGTTACGGCCATTCCCTTCTGAAATTACTGGGGCAGAATTTCAGTGGCCTAAGAATATTTAGTCTAGCACAATTAACTTGTTCCTTGGTTATTCAAGTAGTGGTGATGTTTTTTAAGGCAAAGATCACACATCTGAATTAATTTTGTGAAATCTGAAGAATACGTTGAACATGGATACCAACAAATCAACCACAGGAACTTAAGCCATAACTCCCCTGCAAACCATAATTCTCGCACTGATTTTCCCCACGGTTGCCATGAAGCGCAGACAGCTGGCCTTTAAGCACTATCTTTTGCTGTGCAGACTTCACAAATCTCAAAAACTCTTTTGAAATTTGACATCGATGTAAAACACTGTTGTAAGATACATACCCAATGAATATTTGAGGATCCAGATGTCAAATAATTTAATATTAATTCATTTTATGTGTAAATTTAGTAGTAGGGTGAGTCAAAAGTTAGTTCCACTTACAATACATTGCAAAACCTCAGGGTTTGTATCTCTGTGCTATGAAAGCTGAGAACCACTAAGAAGCTTGCTTTGACACATCTCCACTTTAAAGCTGAGAACTCATTAGGTTCACTTAGGTAAAAGCGCCACGCCCTTCACAGACCTTTTCTATTACTTGAAGAGAAACCACCAAATTTTTAAGTTTATGTATAAGGAAAGGCAAGACTGAGGAAAAAAAAAAAATCTAATCAGCCATGCAATCATTTAGCAATACCTTTCTCTAATGGGAGGGCAAAAGGAGGAGCAGAACAGGGACCAAAACGCAGTCCTCTCAGTTCTACTGAACTGCATCAAGCCACCTCCAGCACTGCTCTATGTCACAGGGTCCCAATTTTAATATATAACAACAACCATTTTCACACACACTATACAATTTTAATATAGCAATTGTGCATTCATATTAATACTACACTATTGATAACACATCAAGGATATTTTAATATATTATTTAAATATATTACATAATAATATACTAATACATAATTTTAATCAACATCAACAATTCAAATCACATATTTTCTCTTTTAAAGAGAAAAATAAATTCAGTTTACTTGGGCCCTTATTGTTAATAGTGATTACAAATTTGTGACGCAAAACCAGAAAAAATCAAAGACCCCTCAGACTGAGCCTGCAAAAGCCTGGTATCTGTCACAGATTTTTGTTATTTGATTCTCAGACTTTTCATTGGTTTCCTGCTTACCAAACCATTCAAATGAACCCGACACACTAAGGCCTAATTGCACAAACATTTGTCTTACTGTAGCAGCTAAGAACATCAGCAGGAGCCTTCACTCGTGAGCTTAAAGCCTTTTCTCAAAAAAACCCACCCCAAATTGTGAGACACTGCTGTTTAGCTGAAGCACCATCTGTTAAGGCAGTAAGGGCTCTTGGCACAGGGTGGCAGCCTCTGTTTTCCTTTGAAACATCTTCCTAATAGACACCTAAAGATGCTGCTGAAGCCCAGGAGAGAAGCTATTCCATCATTGCAGCCGCTGTCATCTGGCCACGAGAAGCAATCTCTCCTCCGGTCCTGCAGGACCAACACTGGCACCAACACTGGGGTCCAATGCTTGTCTCTCTCTAGGCGGATGCTTCCTAAAATGGTTTTTGCTTGGCAAATTTAGGACATAGATTAGATCTTGTAAGAGGACATAAAAGAAGATTAAAAAAATATTTTGCTGGAGAAATATTCAAGATGTTTGTTCAAAGGAATATTGGACTGCTTCTGGGAAGGAACCAGAGCTGTGTAATAGGGTGGAAATACAGCAACAGCACATTTGGCCAGAATAATAATCACAGTTGTATTGGATAGAAAGAACATGCATTCCCAATAAATTGTATACATTTACTTAATCGGTTCCTGAGGCTTCGTAACACGCTTTTCAATATGATTAGACCACGTGTTGAACAGATCTTTTTCCTTAATGAAATACCATTTAACATAACGTGATAAACAGCTAACTGAACAAAATTCAACAGTGAACATAGGGGTGAGCGTAACCACGAGACTGAGTAATGAGCTTGAGGCTGCTCCCCAACACCTGGTGCTAATGAGACAGAAAGGATGAGGCAAAAGTCTCCATGTTCCTCTACAGTATTTTTGCAGTGTGAACAAAGTTGAACTACCAGCATGTCTAAAAAACTTCAGCTGAAGATCTACCTATACCACATGGTAACTAGACACTGAAATCCTTAAGGCAAAATTTAAAAAGTTAAACTAAAAAGAGAGAATACTGGCTATAAAAACCCCAATATAATATAGGTGAACAATACTGAAAACCAGCACTTTCAGCTGTCGCTTCAGTTAGAGCTGGTTTTATACTTCATGTAACAAGAAGAAAAAAATTGCAGTTCAGAAAAATGGTGAGTTAGCAAGTACATTTATTATACAAGCCAATTAACTGATTTAATTAAAACTATTTAACTATAGCATAATTAAATGTGTTTATTTTTCCACCACTGCTATTCACTCACAGTTTAACTTCTGAAACAGAACAGAAAGCCATATGCAAGCTCATTCTGAAAAACAAGAGTGACTGTGTCATAAAAGCTTTTGCATAGTTCAGATGCTCATCACTGTGCAATTCAAATTCTAGTTTCAGTTTTTTAAAAAAGTTAAAAAACTAACTTTCCCCTGGGGAACACCTAGTTTTAGGCCTGTCGAGAAAATGATTTCAGAAAGGAAAACAGAGCAACTGCCAGAGAAACTATCTTCTTCTCCTCTCCCGATGGCTTTCGCCATAGGGAAAAAGCAAATCAACCCATTCATTAAGGTCTCCCCTGTCGGTGATTGTCACTGCTGCAAAGTGGACCACTCGGACACAAGTTTTGGGTTTTTTTTTCACCTACCAAGGTACTGAGGCTAAGCAGTAATGTTACAAAGGTGGCAGCCCATCCAGTTCCTAATGCAAATCACGAGTCTCCTTTGGATTCACCACACATCCACAATAAATAACACACCACACAATATACACATTTCCAGAAGCAAAAATAAGGTAAAAGCATATTCTTAATTCTTTTTACACTTAGAACTGTAACTAAACCTCTGTCATGGCCTTCTATTATTCCTTCATTTTACTTTCAATCTTGGAATTGCTTCATCTGATCTACAATTATTTGAAAAGAAAGCAAGCCACTAGAGATGCGCAGAGATGTGCAATTAACTTTGATACCATAATTCCTGAGAAGCTTAATTATTAATATAAACATTTGTTCTGGATTCATTGCATGAAGATCTCTTTCACTGACATCCAGCTCTTTCCCCTCCTCTCTGGCTCCATCCACATTCTTTCCCCTCTTAATAAAGCTTCTCAGTTATTTTCTTCGTTACAACCAAGGTACAAGAAAAAGCAGGGCAAAAGTTCTCCAGTATGCGTCAGCTGAGTGTATCAAGCAAAGCACGTATCAGTTCATAGCATTTTACATATTTTATATTTCCAAACTGCAGTACGAAGTATCTCATAAAAAGAAACATAGAATAATATGTCTGCTCCATCCCATCTTTTATTCTGAGAAGTAGGGAAAATACTTACCACAAATTATGTTACATTAATTTAACAAATAGAAATAGTCATTGTTATTGTCTTGTACAAGAGCTGCCAAGACTATTTTCTCATTGTTCTTCAGCAACCCCTTAAACACAACTAAACACTACAACAACAGCACTAAAAACTATAGCTTTTCCATAAATAATCCTACTTTCTGTCCTTCTATCCACCTAGCAAAGAATTACCCACCCAGTTCAACTAAAAAGGACACCAATTACTTTAAATGATACAGGGCACTTCTGGAAAATTAATATCCTAAGAACGAAGATGTCAATTATAAATTCACAGTAAGCGTGTGGATGCTACAGGATGCAGAGTTCTTCTACTCAAAAATCAACAGGGAATACAGAATTTTAATTATTCAGTGCCCATTAAAAAAATATTAGTTACAACAATCACAGCTTTTTATCTTTCTTTTGAAGACTCATTCCTGCCACAAAAAAAGGCAGCTTTAGTACTATATTTCAATGTTGTCCATGATAAGTATCTTTACTTAGTTTAGTAAATACTCATTTAAGCAAGTACTAGTTACACTTGTGAAATAGAGAGAATGAAAAAAACATACTGGTACAGGACAGAATAGACAAAAAGCAAACGTGCAATGGTCAGCCTAATTTCAAGAAAACATTTATATTTCATATTAAGCATGGCTGAAGTCAGATTCATTTAAACAGGATCTAAGCATGCTATGGAAATGTTTTCCTTGCAGCTCAAATATTATTCTAGTTAATATACTTCAATATAAACAGAATTATAACCCTTAATCAAAGGAAACACTGTTTGCTCTGCCCCTAAAAAGTGCCACACCTCAGTGTTTCACCACACCTCAGGACTGAAATTATAATCTTCCCGAAATTGTTTAACATATTCCTGAAATTGTTTAAAGCAAGACCATTTGTTTTTCAAGACAGTCAGCTTCCGCAAAATCAATCAGAGGTTTCACCTCTTCTGCGACAAAGACAGAGGCTCTGATTTGCTTTGTCCAAAAAGTGCAGCTTACTGTTGGTCTTACACATTATACCTTCCAGCTTTTTTTATATACACTTGCAGTTGACAAACATGTGAATTGCCCTTGTAACAATGCAGTCAGTGATCTTTCTCTCCAGTAAAATAAGCAAGTTTTTCTTCCATTCCCCAAGGATAATTACTTAGTACACAGAAATGCAATCTGAAATAAAAGCTGAATCTTAAAATGTAAAAGAAAAAGCTAGAAAGAGCAAAAATAGGAGCCTTGGCAGCCCACAGCCCACATACATTTGGCACAACAAAAAAGGTACAATGTATATTTAATACCTTGGTTGACACTCATGCTCATTGCATATGCAATCCCAGGAAAAGTCACGTGAAGGAAAACCTACGCTACAAAGAAATATTCACAGAAACATACTATGTGAATCTTGCATTAAAATAAGATTTTAATTTACTAGCTAGAAAACCTTAATGTTGGTATTTCCTTATTTGCATATAGTCATCTGGAAAAAATGGACGTAGTAGAACTACGCTAACAAAGCAGGACCTTCTATTCTCTTTAATGACCAGACACAGAGGTGTTTGACGCCTTCTAATGACTTTGAATTAACAGACCAGATTCCTCCATCTGAATCATTAGAAGACAATGGTCTGGAAGTCTCAAGCCAAGCTGCCACTACTGATGCTCTGTCAATTTACCTACAGGACCAGTAAAAGGTTCTACAGGGATTTGGGCTACTTGAGTAGCAGAGAGCACTGAAGTGCTCTGTCATCGTCCCTGGCCAATAGGTCACCTGGTAAGAGGAATATATCTTTTTCATCTTGGCATAAATTCCCACTACAGTAGTCTATTCAGGAACATCACTCAACTTTTGACACACAGATCTCCATTTGCCGTAGCAGTGCAGGAGCACAGTATGTAAACCATACCATTTCACCAACATATTGTGTCTTTATGCATTACAGCCTATAGGTGACTGGATGACCTACTAAACTTTCTTTTTCTACCTTACTTTAGGACTGTCAAACTCCTCTTGCTTTGTCTCCATTACTTTATAGCTAGAGGAATAAGATGATTCAAAGCTTCAGTGAGATGTTTATGACTTGGAAAGAGTTACTCAGTGAACACCTACATTCATACAATGATCCAGAGATGTATCCAGGAACACACACGTTTTTTCCCCCTCTTATGAATATTTATATCTTCTTTGAGAAGAAAAGCTATTAAAAAGGAATGAAAGCTTAGCCTCTACAAACACGAGCAGTACACATGCACATTTTGTAATCTGAAGTGTTAGCACTATGCTCCACGTCTAGCAAACGAGAAATCCATTTAACTAACACAATATATTGCCATGTGAAATTAAAGTGAATAACAAACATGTTCCTACAACACTTAAAGAATAAGGATGATGGCAATGAAACAGAAAGAAAGGGAAAGAATTTAAGATTCATTACTAAATAACTGTATTTGCTGAATAACCAATTCCCTGGTGCACTTATCATGGAAGAGAAAAAGAAGAAAACAGTATCCTCAGTATTGGTATTAGACCAGAAATTGCCATTTCTAAGTGATGGTAAAAAAACCCACATCACATAGAAATAAAGCGATGGGGTTTTTTACCATCACTTAGCAATGTGTGATGGTAAAAAAGCTATAGCCAAAAAAAGATCCCCAGTATTACAACTAGAATCTTTTGTTAGTCTCACTGCAAACAAGTTTTCATTATTGGTACCTTTTTTGGAACTAATAAAAATAGAATCACAACTACAGTTTACTAGTTTGGGAGAAAAAAGTTCCAAATGATTACAATTTACAGGGAATCATGGAATTTTCAGAGTTGGAAGGGACCTCCAGAGATCATCTAGTCCAACTCCCCTGCTGACGCAGGAATGCCTAGAGCACATTACTCAGCACTGCATCCAGGCGGGTCTTGAAAATCTCCAGAGAAGGGGACTCCACAACCTCCCTGGGCAGCCTGTTCCAGTGCTCTGTCACCCTCAAAGGAAAGAGGTTTATTCTTGTGTTTGAACTGAACTTCCTAAGTTCCAACTTGTGCCCATTGCCCCTCGTCCTGTCACTGGGAACCACTGAAAAGAGTCTGGCTCCATCCTCCTTCAACACACCCTTTAGATACTTGTAAGCAAGAGTAAGGTCTCCCCTCAGCCTTCTCTTCTCCAGGTAAAGAGTCCCAGCTCTCTCAGCCTTTCCTCATAAGGGAGGTGCTCCAATCCCCCAGTCATCTTTGTTACCCTACGCTGGACTCTCTCCAGCAGTTCTCTGTCCCACTTGAGCTGGGGAGCCCAGAACTGGACACAGTATTCCAGTTGTGGCCTCACCAGTGCCGAGTAGAGGGGGAGAATGACCTCCCTCGACCTGCTGGCCACACTCTTCCCTATGCAGCCCAGCATTCCATTGGCCTTCCTGGCGACAAGGGCACATTGCTGGCTCATGGATAATTTACTATCTACCAGGACCCCCAGATCTTTCTCCTCAGAACTGCTTTCCAGCAGTTGCCTAGCATTCTTCCTCCCCAGGTGCAGGACCCTACACTTGCTCTTGTTGAACCTCATTAGGTTCTTCTCTGCCCAGCACTCCAGCCTGTCCAGGTCACACTGGATGGCAGCGCGGCCCTCCAGAGTGTCAGCCACCCCTCCCAGTTTGGTATCATCAGCGAACTGGCTGAGGATACACCCTGACCCCTCATCCAGGTCATAAGAAGAACCTGAACAAGTACAAAGCCACGTCATGTGTGCTTTGGACAAAGTGTATTGGCAGGCAATTAGCATGACTCCCACTTCAATAAGCCCCAAGGAACTGGAATAATGGTAACACAATAGGTAACCCCACCTCGTGTCCTGTAAGTGTCTCCTGCTGCTCCTACTGCGCTAGTAGGAACCTTCTTGAAATAGCTAATTAGTATTGAGAGACAATGGTTATGTTCTCACGGATGAGGAGGATTCTATCCTTGAGTTCGTCAAGGATGAACCTGAGAAAGAACCCCTAATGTAGTAAAGCAAGTATTGTTATCATTCTTAAAGAGAAACATTCTGGAGCCAGATGGGCATATGGACCTTGAAAATGCTACTAATCTACATGTTTAGCCAACCTGGCAGAAAAGCGAAAATTCTAAGTGTCCTAAGCTGAAATAGCTTCTCTGTAATACTAAAAATCACACCCATGGGTCAAAAAGAACCGGGCCCAGGTGAAGCCCCTTCCCATGAGCAAGCATAGTAGCTATAACTCGATTGCGTAATTATATGTAAATTACTAACCATTCAAATATTGATAGGAGGTACTAATATGATAATAATGTAGTAAAAGGTGTATATAAACTGTACGGAGAGTCCTGTTTGGTGTGCTTGATTTGTGGGAAACCACCCAGCACCCAGCCTTGCGCAACTCTGAAATAAATAATCAATGTCTCATCCTGGCATGTGGGATTGGCTATTGCACAGCAGGTAATGAATCTGGTATTTTGGACAACAGCTGGGACTTGATGATCTTAAAGGTCTCTTCCAACCCAAATGATTCTATGATTCTATGGAGAGGTGCAGGCGCAGTGAGGGACATGGCAGTGAGATCAAGCACTGCGTCAAGCTGAGGGCAGGAGGAACCAAAGCAACAGATTGAGCCTGTCCCCCAGCGGACTTTGGCACCTTTTGCGAAGGGACTTGCTCCGATGGACAAAGCTGCTGTAGAACATCAGAAGAGTGCCTAACCCCCTTTCTCACTACTCCTCTCTGCTCTGTCCTCCTTCCTTCTCTGCATGGCAAATGAGAACTATTCCCCATCACCATCAAGTATGAGTCACTGTCTCCAGGACATGCGTGAGATCTGGCCACCTTTTGGTGAGCAGAAAATATTGCCGGAGCGGCAGGAGACCAGGCTGCAAGGGGAAGAGGAAGCTCTTCTTCTTTCTTCATCTAAAGGGTGGGTTGAAGGAGGATGGAGCCAGACTCTCTTCAGTGACAGGACGAGGGGCGACGGGCAACGGGCACAAGTTGGAACTTAGGAAGTTCCGTTCAAACACAAGAATAAACCTCTTTCCTTTGAGGGTGACAGAGCACTGGAACAGGCTGCCCAGGGAGGTTGTGGAGTCCCCTTCTCTGGAGATTTTCAAGACCCGCCTGGATGCAGTGCTGAGTAATGTGCTCTAGGCATTCCTGCGTCAGCAGGGGAGTTGGACTAGATGATCTCTAGAGGTCCCTTCCAACTCTGAAAATTCCGTGATTCCGTGATTCTTCCTGGGCTGCCACACTGTGTGTCCACTGCACTGCTGCAGACAGCAGAACGGCTGCAGTGAGGCACAGGCAGAGCAGAAAGGGAACTGAAAAGTATTTTCCCAGCCTACGTTTTACACTGGGCAATGCTGATCTGCACCTGCTGGCAATTAGCATGAAATCCAGAGTCATAATTCAATTCAACCAAAGCTAACCTCTCTCTGCAGAAAAAACAGACAGAAATCCAGTAGCCTCTTCCCAAATCTTAGGAGGCAACTTTACTCAAATACAAACAAAAAGCACTGCCTACCTAATGAGGTGTACCTTTAAATAAAACATCCTGTAAATGTTTTTACACACTATGAATGATGGCACACTTATCTACATATATTTACATGAATTCCAGAGTAACAAGCATGCCAAGCTGCCATTCCTTATTTTGGCATCTTATCCTGACTACCTCTGTAATAAGGAAACTCAGCATTTAAAAATTAGTTCTTCCAGACATTGCCATCCCCAGGAGTTCTCAAAAATTAAGTGCATTTTTGACTCAGGTAAAACTTAATACAACCTTTCTGAAACACCTTCATATAAGCTAACATTCTTGCCTATCCTCATTTAAACTAAATATAAACCCTTTAATTTGCATCCAAAAACCAATGATATTTGATTTCCTTTGTATTAATGGTTGGACTAGATGATCTTAAAGGTCTTTTCCAACCTAGACAATTCTAAAGAACATTCAAATTCCATACTTAACTAATACATTAAAGTAAAAATGTCATTAAAGAGCTACATTGATGAATGTTTACAGTTAGTGGCATGAAAATACTGATCCAAAAGGCCTTTTCAAATTAATTTGGCATCTGGCTACCTGTTACAGCATGACAGCACTTCTCTTTGGTTATTGCCTTGTGATTATTTGCCACATTCGGATGATGACGCGAGCACTACACTATTTATTTATGCCAATAATCCCCTTAACTCACCTCTTCAGGAAACAGAAAAGGGGTATGTTCTGATCATTCTCAATGGTGTGACAGACTTAGCAGTATTTTGCAATAAGCAAAACTTATTCCATAATCCTGGTCTACCTAAATCATAAGGCAGAAGAGTTTGCCAATCTCCAAAGCTACACTGTATTTCAATCAAGTTAAGGACTGAATTTCAGTATCCTAACACCAGTGAAACTCACAGTTCAAACATAAATAACATGCTCCATAGTTAGGCTTAAATGAAAAGTCTTCTCAATAGTTTTAAATGTATTGCCTTATACATAGGTTTGCTTTCAATATTATGTCATTGCACAAAATTAGGTGTCTCTTACAGGGTTACTTAATCGTCCCACTTGGCTTGTCATCTTGTTGGCACTTTTATTCTAGATCCTGAAAATGTAGATGTATACAGCTATACACCAGACAAAATACAAAGTCTATGAGTATGTTCTTGCACTATTACAGTTCTGCAGATTTTCCTGGTTTTGACAGACATCTCTCCCAATTATTCTCAATTTAAGCAGCTAGTTTCTTACTGATGTAAATATTGCCTATCAGAAATGGCAAATTTATCAAATGGAAATGCAGCCTTTGCACTGTACGAGGGCACTAACTGCATACTTTTTCTGGTTACTTCTTGCCATCTTTGGGTGCAGGTCCACCACTTAAAGGTCAACCCCTCAGCTGTTTCTACAAAAACAGAATCTCTCATCTTAGGATGCGTTAGTGAACTGTCTCCTGCAGAGACAGACACAGAGGTCTGGCAATGTTATCCACCTAGAGGTCAAGCCCTTAGATGATGATAAGCATCTGTTTTCAGGCATCTTCCTGCAAGATTTCACACAGAAAATACACTACTTCTGATCATCATGAAAAAGCCAACAAACATTTCAGTTATGCTCAAAAAAGTATTTTTCTTGTGCTGTTTTGCAAGATCGGGTCAATCTTCATGCATTTTGTTAAAAAAAAATATTACAAATGTTAAAGCCAGAAGGGATCAAATTCATCATGTATCTAGCCTGTTTTCAACATGACACAAAGTCCTTGGGATTAACCCGTGCTACTTATTTCCCAACTTTGTCAAAAGTGGAGCAGCAAACCAGCACTGTACACTTCTCAAAAAGCATGAAAGGGAGTGGATTCCAGGCTCCAGTGGAGTAAGAAAACACTGTGAGGAAAACCATATTTAAAACACATAAAGGAATATTTTGATATCTTTCTTTAGACTGAAGAGAACTGTAGAAAACCAACGGCTAAGATATAACTCCCTTATTCACCAATTGTGCTACAACATTTCAGTTTGCATCTCAAAATGAGTCTCTTTTAAAGCAAAAATGGATCAACCACAAGGGATTTTTGTTTGGTTGGTTGTTTAAAACCAGTATTTAAGATATTGGAAAACATTTATAAAGCCATATTACTAATCTGAATTAGCCACATGAACTCCGCATGCAAGAAGTCAAGAGACCAGCAACAAATCAAAGGGGTCTTTTTAACCTAAAAATTTTAATTCCAGAAAAAACTCCTAAAAATATACATCATATTACACAAACACTGTATATGACAAAAAGCAAATGAGAAATCAAAACTAAAAGGAAAAACATAAAGATGTAAGTAATAAGGTTAACTTGCTAACATTACCAACTTACGAGATCCAACATTACACAGTTTTTCCCAATATTATGGGAAAAAGTCGCAGAAAACAATTTTTTAAATCTAACTAAGTATATGGTCTACTTCAGGGTGGGCTTAAATAAAGCATGTTATAAACCGCATTTGTGGTCACTATAGGGTTTTGCCAGAAGCTAAAATGTAAACTGTCTCATCACACAGCTCAATGGTACTTGGAAGGAAAGCTGGATCAGACGAAAGACAGGATTTCTTGTGGAGATGAAGAGTTAAAATGAATAGTTACATTACTTTTTGTCATACTGCACACACCAGAGCATAAATATTGCCTGTTATAATGAAGGATTATTCTCAACCATTTGAGAAGACAGCAGCAAGATGCTGGTCCTCTCATGAAGAATGTTCTATTCCCCTTTTGTCGTGACTATCAGTGCTTATTTATCAACTAATAGCTGTGATTAATGCTGGCATTGCTAGCCACATAAATATAGCTTCAATCTTTCCCCATTTCTTCTGAGAATGTTGTGGTGTCTCTTTTTATAAATTTGGGGAAGACAAAGTGTGCAGAACATTCACGACATGAGAATTCAGCTTTGAATTCTGAGACTGCAATATGTTCAGCAGCAGGTTTCTAAAAAGATACGTGAAACTGCAGTTCAAAAAATTGAACAAAAAGCTAAAATTAAAATGAAATTATTTTCTACCATGTAATTCAAGTATTCTTTTAGAGTGAAATTCATAGCACTTCGAGTAAATTCAATTGTCAGGCTTTAAGCAGAGGATCTGGAAAAAGTTTTGGAGGAACGGGGTGTTATGCGTTGTTAAGACTTACAGTATAAGACTTCTCTGAGACAGTCCTGACGTAAATCCCCCAAGCTGTGGTTTTAATATCTAACACATCTGTCTTAGCAGCTCGATTTAGCATTTGGATATATATTCTCACACAGTGCCTCCCACAGACTGTCCTGTAATCACCTTCTGGCTCATAATCGCCGGTACGAGCACTGCGGCAGCACGCAGGCAATGCAACAGAAACACTGGTACCAGCTCAGACCACAGGTCCTGCAAGCTCCATGCTCTGTCTCCATTGGGTCTATAAGCAGATGCCAACAGAGAAACAAGAGTACACGCACATAGATTATTTCCCTCCAATGTCCTCCTAGGCGTCAAGAACTTGGAGCAAAGACCTTCAGAGTTAGATGTGTTTTCTGTGCATTTCAACGCCCTTTGTGGATTTTTCTTCCATGGACTCACTGAATCTCCTCTTGCACCCACATAAGTCTCCAGTAAGAATTCAGTTTCACATGCCCAGCTTCTTAGTGAAACACCCCTGGGACTACCACAGGATACTTTAAACAATAAATAAAAAAGAGCAATTATTACAGTCAAGAGAGGATTTAGACAAAACTGACTCTCCAAATCAAGCCCCCTTCTGCACACTCCCCATTCAGCAGCCATCTAAATCCACTAAGTGCCTGCCTAATCCCTGTAAAGTCTCATCCGTTCAAGTTCTACTGATGCTCCTAAAATCTCACTCTGAGCAGCTCCAAGAGAAAGGGAAAACAAGCAGAAACACAGTGTATAACAGCCAGGACATGAGTGAATGGGTCCTAGCTTGGGGTTCCAGTACAAAGTGCTGTTTCTGTATTTTCCCCTTAAGAAACAAAGGCTCAGTCCTGGAAGCCCAAACTCAGTTGAGATCTGAAACCTGGTCAATGCAGGAGGGAGCACATCTACAGCTCCCCATCTGGTCTGAAGGATCTTTTACGCTCCACTAAGATGCAATGCACATTCTCCTTCCTGACATAGAATCACAGCATGGCCAGGGTTAGCAGGGACCTCTGGAGATCATCTCGTCCAACTCCCTGCCAAATCACAGTCACGTAGAGCAGGTTGCACAGGATGGCGTGCAGGTGGGTTTGGAATCTCTCCAGAGAAGGAGACTCCACCGCCTCTCTGGGCAGCCTCTTCCAGTGCTCTGCCACCCTCAAAGGAAAGAAGTTTTTCCCCAGTTCAGATGGAATTTCCTGTGTTCCAGTTTGTGCCCATTGCCCCTTGTCCTGTTGCTGGGCACCACTGAAAAGAGTCTGGCCCCATCCTCTTGACACCCGCCCTGTAGATATTGCTAAGCATTGATGAGATCCCCTCTCGGTCTCCTCTTCTCCAGGCTAAACAGACGCAGGGGTCTCAGCCCTTCCTCATCAGAGAGATGCTCCAGTGCCCTGAGCATCTTCATAGCCCTCTGCTGGACTCCCTCTAGTAGTTCCCTGTCTTTCTTGAACTGGGAAGCCCAGAACTGGACACAGCACTCCTCACCAGGGCAGAGCAGAGGGGGAGGATGACCTCCCTCGACCTGCTGGCCACGCTCTTTTTAACACACCCCAGGATGCCATTGGCCTTCTTGGCCACAAGGGCACGTTGCTGCAGTGGCCACACTTGCACTGGCTTGGTAAAATATTCCCTTGGTTGCTCAAGATGGGAGGGCTGAGCTTTTTCAGGGACAGGAAAAAAGTTCAGAAAAGGAGCAGAAAGTAACCCAGGCATCTTGCTTTTTTGGTAAGATTTCAAGCTATGAGACTACTCTGTGAAACTACAGCCCAACAACTACCTTCTTCCCCAGTACCTTTTCAAAACAAAACCCAGTACTTGCTCAGCCTTTTGAAAGGCAGTAGGTGTCTACTATCCAAAGTGAATTACAGGCTCCAAAACAGGGTGGGCGATGACCGTGCACTTCAACCCTAGTGTCTGGGCTCTTGGACTAATAAGTACTGAGGAAACACCACTCTTGCCATGGTGCCTCCCAGGTAGCTTGAGGAGGTTTCCTTGCTGCTCAAGCAGCAGCTTTCCAAACTGACCTTTCAAAGCACCTGACATTTTAGACAGCACCTAGTATTCCTTTCAGACATTAGGATTCCACCTCAGGAGATGGATCTCCTATCCTTTGTTTAGTTTAGACCTAGACTCCTGTATCATGCAGGAAAAAAATTACAGATGTTTTTCTTGCATACAAACAATCACATCTACATTCACATTTTTGTTCATTTTATAAATAATATGAATGATGGATACGACTGAATTACAACACATCATTTAGAAAACGGGCAAGTCTCTTAGCTCATGGAACAAAACATTTGAGTATTTATTTTTAGTGAATGTCAGGCAAAGCTTCATAGAATATTAATATATCTGGAGGAAAAATATACATAAAAGTTTATTCCTGCAACAGTGAGTATATTAAAATTTCAGTTTCAGTGACATAAAAATCAGTGGAGTAATTTCCTACCAATGTAAACAGCCTTCTAGGTTTCTGCTACCATATTTGAGATCTGAAACCAGTCAGGTAACTTCATGGAAAGGTCCTGTGCAATACTATTTTTGCAGTTAAATTTTTACTATGGCTTTTTCTCTCTCACAAGGAATATATTATGGCAAATCCAAAATAGGCTGTTAGTCAGATTTATCATGCTGACACTGCTGTTCAGGAAGTGGATTACTGATTTACCTAATTTTAAATATGAGCTGCAGTTGCATGTACAGAGTGACTGAGTAAGCCTGCAGCGTTCCTGTGGGTCAACATACCTTTTGGGAATCCTTTCTACGTCTGAACTATGTGTGCGGTACATGTCTTAGAGTATCACAGTACGTGATCAGCAGATTGGCCAACAGGTAAAGCCTGGACAGATCTAACAGAGGGGTTTTACTGGTGTTGTCTTTAAAGACAGCTTCAGTATTTATCAGTTATGCAGTCAAGGAACAAAATATGTAGCAACACAGCACTTGGGCGAGCAAGACGGCACAAACCTGCATGGTTAAAGTAAATCTACCACACCTTTCTTAGTTTGAAACATTCAAAAAAAGGAGGAAAATTAGCTAGCAGAAGTATTAAACCAATATTAGCTAAATCTTACTTATTCTCCTGCGTGGTTTTAGCTGGACCTAGCTCCTTTTACTTCATGCTTTTGAGTAAAAGAACCTCTATACAGTTTTAAGCAGAGTTTAACTAACACACTTACAATTCAAACCTTAACTGTAACTTTAACACCCTTATATAAATTTCCCCAATGGACAAGTAACTTCCCAAACATTAAGACAGTGTTTACCAGCATGCTTACCTCCACGGTCCCGTGCTGCTAAATTCTGCCCTCTTCTTAGGGTAACGTCCAACTGGTACATTCTGGGATCCCCAGAAGGAAAATCTGCATTACTTTTTTCAACCAAATTTGTTCTCTGGAGGGGAAAAACATAAAAATGCAATAGCTAACATTACTAGAAGTTGCATGTAAGATATATTTTAATTTGGTATCACCACGCTGTTGAAGTAAGACAAGGCTGTATCCCGCTCCCTCACCCCAGAGCTAACACCCCAATGCCAAGGAACCCATGCCTGTCATCAGTATGACAATTCCTGGAGCATCCTTTTCTTTAAAAAAACCCAAAAAACTATGAACTGTTTGACACCTCAATGGTTAAACTGAGTATCTAAAAAAGGTGGTTGAAAAATAATTCTTTGATACCTGGATTTATTACGGCAACCTCCATTTTTAATTACCTTCACATACATTCCTCGCCCACTAGAGCAGAGTAAGTAAGAAAAAACAGAGCTGGACCTTACAGTACTAATGGACTAGTCACTGCCAGTACCCTCAAGTCCTGTATTTATTCAACAGTGATAATCTAGGCATTGAAAAAACATACATGAGTTACAATTTTGTCAGCTACTGCACTAGTTTGCAAGATAACGTGTTTTTTTCCACAGTTATGGGGGAAAATGGGGGGAAAAAATCATAAAGACATTAAATGCAGCTGCAGCTCTTCACTTGCAATACATGCCTTCTTAGTTTGCCTGTATGCCAGGGCAAAGATAAGATTCTTAGAGCAGTTACTTGTATAAACTGTATAATAAAAAATTTAAAAAAAAAATTAAAGGAAATCAGAATGCAAAGAACTCTCTGCACTGCATGAATAGTAACCACATTTCTGTCCCAAGTGACAAAGGAGAGAAATTATATTTCTTAGTATGTATAAGGTTTTGCAAAATAGTTTTTAACACATATCTCAATAAGTAGCATCTAGTTACAGTGCATGCTTGCAACACCACTAGAACAACTCTACCTATTATACATTCACAGTACATACAGGAGCTTCATGTATTATACACACTGCGCACCATGGTGACATATTCTTATGCTAGGAGCTAAATCTTTTAAGACCAGTGCTATTAATATTTTATTATGTGATTATGGGTCCTCTGCAAAGAAACAAAAAAAGGCAGCATGACAGAAACACCTCAGAGACCATGTGTGTGCAAAGCACTATAGCACTTCAACAAGAAACTTTTGTTGTTTCTCTTCCTACTATCCCCTTTTCTTTTTAAGGTAATAATAAATCTAAAGCATGAAGGAAGCCACAAAATAAAGGCATTTTAACATATGGTTTATTCCTGTTATTTCAGAGGTGCAAATCTGAGCCCTAGCACACTAACTTTTGCTGCAACACGTACAGTGCTCACCAAACCGCATACTGACACGCTCACCACTTCCACAGCAATGAAATTGCTCAAAATTAGTGCACTCCAGAGAAAAAGGTTAGATGAGCTTTGCTTTGGCGGGGGGGGGGGGGGGGGGTGTGTTGTGGCTGAAATCTCTCAACATTTATCTTCTAAAGTAACTGCTGAGGCATACCTGAAACTATCAAAAGACTTCACAAGACTCTTGCAGAAGTCACCTACCTTCTTTTAAATAACGCCTCACTCACCATCTTATATTTTAGTATCTTTTTTTAATGCACTGACCACAGAAGGACACAAGTTTGACAACAGTGAATTTCCACTGCTTCCCTCCCCCTGCAATGCTTAGTATCTAGTCCAGCCAGAAATAAAGAAAAAACTGCATACTGGCCTGATCCTCAGCCTCATCCTAGAACCCAGCATTCATCAGGGTATTGCAAAAGAAGAAACTTGTGTTCCAAAGCAGATAATAAACCCCAAAACCTTCCTTCCCATTTCTTGCCCTTCTACAAGAGCTTGCAGACACAAAAGAAACATGATGTCCCCCAACATTTATAACCTCCTCCCTGATTCTTCCTTGTGGCATCCCCTCTCTCTTCCCCTCTGAGGTACAACACAAGCTCTACACTAAAATTCCTTGGTTTAAACAGTGCCATGTTGCTCCCCTCTTTTCCCTTTCTCACCTCCTTTTCAATGCTTTCCTTCCTTTTTTGTTGCAATGGAACTTCTTTTTAGTATTTACATTAATTAGTTTTTCAGAGAGCTGCTAGAAACAGGTGAGCAGTGTACCAAGCCCACAGGACATAAACAGTTACACAAATGAAATAAAAGCAAATAGATATTAACTATCCCTAAGTATTAGAAAGCCAAACCAGTATTTCTGCATCAGAACAGCGGCATTTGAAGTACACAATTAAAACTGAAGGTTGCCATAATAGACGCAACTATCAATAAATTGTTTTTCAACCACCTTTTGTAATTTACAAGTTCAAAAGTTAAAATGGCAACTAGTAAAAAACAAAGAACCACTTTTGTGTGGTCTGTAGTAATGAACTAAAGTTAGAAATGTTTAGACAAGAAACTTGACAGCATTCATGAAAGCCTACAATTGCCCTAACCATCGAACAGTTTCAAACCCAAATTTTCTGAACTTCTAGATTCCAACTAGTAATGTCCAGAAAACAGGTCTCTATAGCAAGAAAAAAAACAAAACAAACAAAACAGAATCATCACAACTAGGAGTTGTGAACCACAGGGCTGTTTCTTACTGACTGCCGCAGGATGATGACACCAAGCCTGACAAAGCAAGGGCATGCCTTCACCTTTAGTGTCTAAAATGTACAGAAGGTCTTGAAACTACTTTTATTAAATCTTTAACAAAAATGTTGAGATTTCAGACAAAGACCAGACAGGCAATTAACTGTACTTTCACATAGCAAAATCGCCTGTGGGAAGGCAATGCCTGAATTAATTTATTTGAATTAATTTTTAGTAGTGACCTGTCATTATTTTATTTTAAAATATTCTTTTTACCTAAACTATGACCAAATTCTTGGACTCTACAATTTCCTATAAAATCCAAATTAACCTGTTTTGAGGGAAATTTATTATTTGGCACAAACACTGAAGCCTTGTATACAGTGAATTTTGATAGAGACATTAAGGAACGCTCATAATCTTGAAAACAGGCCAGATGTAAAGGCCAGGACAGAGGTCTTGGTGACCCCCCCCATCCTCAGTTGCACTCTTGTTGTTCAACCCCCCGGGGCTGTTCTCTTACCAAAAAGCGAGAGCAGCAACAGGAACTGCTTTCACCTTCAGTGAGACACCAGGGAGAAGTTCTTCAATAGCCTGCACTTAAATGGATCTGCAGCTGCAACTCACTCGGGACTTGTGACACACAAAGTGATGTTCAGCCATGCCCAGAAAATGCATCATCTCCTCCACCCAAACTGAAGACAATGCTCAGGCTGGCCATGCTTCTGATGGCCCCTACAAGCGGCATTCCTCCTTTAAGCATCTGTTTTTCCAAGAACTATCTCCATAGCATACAAACTCATCTGAAATCTGGAAGAATACTATTTCCAACAAAGCCAGGAAGCAGAAATAAAACAATTTTTCAGGTTGGTTCCAATTTAGCCCAACAAACATTACTCAGCTGGATTATTTATTAGCTGTAAGTCAGAGGAACCCTTTTACCTTAGACGGCAAACAAGGCACAAGGCAAACCCATGATGGACACAGGATGCTCTATTAGAACAACTACCAACAAACAGCAGAATGGATAACTTCTAACTAGAATACACACAGTATTGTATTTTAAGACCAAAAATCAAAGACAACATTACTACATGAGTGTGTATTAAGTACACTTGTGGAGCTAAGCTGTTAGTCTAACAATGTGAAATAGTATGTTGGCTCACTGTTACAGAAGCTCTGGGGTTTAGACATTTACTGAGACATCTGCCATTCTGGAGACATACAAGACTGGGGGAACTGAAGAGGAACATGCCCTTGCCCAGGGCTTCTGCCACTGTGACATCATGCACCACAGAAAAACCAATGCAAAGAGTCTGTGCATCTCAGCACCAAAAAAATTTAGTTTTCTGATGCCTGTGTCTAGTATCCATGAGGCGTTTCTGCTACCCGAGCTGACACAAAGCCCAAACTACTGTCAAGAGGGTAATTAAAGGTTTTGATTTTTTTTAAAACTCCCATTTCTGTGGCACATAAAGAAAAAAAAAATTGTATTTTCTCAAAAACATTTCTAGAGCAGTTGGAAGCTCTGGTTGCAGCTATGTCATGAACCTGTTCACTGTGAAACCCGTTGTGATTCATTGATGTGAAGAGTTAGGCGAGTATTTCAACCTCTGTTTGTTCACACCGTGAGAGACACTTTACTGTGTTTTCCAAATTTAGCAGCTTAAAGACTGGATGAACAAACTATTTTTTACATCTGAACAAGTGTTGAGCATTTAGAAGGACTGTAAGCTAGCTGACAGGTAGGTACATGTGAGAAGCTGCACACCAGTAATGAAGGAAAAAAGCTACCTCAGTTTTGGTACATCCAATGCTTCCATGGCATGAAGCGTCTGCTGGTCAGAACCCAGTTCCACTTCAGCATGCAAGAAAAACGACGCTGCTTTGAAACTGACAGGATGGCTAAAATCACCACCATTCCCACATCATGTTGTTTTTCACAGTTTGTTAAAAATATACTATAAAACAGAAAGACGGTGAATCTGATTCTGGTCACTGATTACCAAAGTCAGGGTCAAATCTGTTGAAGTCAAGCTAGCAATTTATGGCTAAAAGATGAGAATCAGTAACATAGATTGTGCTATCTTCTTACAAACCACGTCACAAAACTTCAGGCTAACTCATTAACTTCTGCCAGACTGAGACCCTGAAGATTACTACCATTTTTGCCACTGAAAACTATCGATCACACTTTTACATCACCACGAATACCAACACTCTCCTTCAAAGCTCTTAATATTTCTAACAACTAAAGAGCTAAACCAACCCAAGAGGTCAGTGGCTTTGCTGCTCTCCTACAATTTATATACTGTACACTATCATGACTTTGTGCCGGCAGTTCAGGGCATATAAGAGATTTAAGGAACTCTGCTGCAGGAAATAATTACCACTTTAGAGGAACAGATCTTAAAATTTGATATAGTTTGTTCAAAGCCATGTTCTTATCTGAGTCATTTAAGCAACAGATTACAGCTCTGTTGATTTGCTGTTCCATTTGAATATTCTGCCAGAACACACTAAGATAAGCAAAAAGCACTTATTTTTTCCAGCATAAAACAAAGGCATCAGCTTCAACACTTCCTTCAGCAGATAAAGGAAAAGGGAAATGTAACAGGAGTCGTACAAAGGAGCGACAAGGGAAGCTGGCGATCTGTCTGCACCGACTGTCCGTGTGCTATGGACTGGGGTCGTTGTCAGGAAATGGGATGTGAAATAAACCAGCATTCCTTTCACAGTTGCATGCAATACATGAAATTAAATCAAAGTGTCCTGCAAGGAGGAAGCAGTAGAACATCAACAACCAAGGGTTCGCAGCATGCCATGAAATATTACCAGCTTTCAAATAGAAAAAAAATATCAAAAAGTTTGAAGTAATGTAACCGTGTCTTCAATATTGCACAAGCAGAATGTTCCACTCCAGTTATGCCTGGCTCAAACTGATTTCTTCAGATCATTTTTATTTGTCAAAGCTTCATGCTTTTGAAACACCTGCTTGCGAGAAATTTGGAAACTCTGAATATCCAAGCGACTGTCAACTCCTTGTTGGTGCAACTAACGGGAACTGACTATGCTTCAAAGTTATGAAGTCAAGTGACAAATAATTTTTAATTTCACTGAAAGTATTTACCTATCTAATTTAAGTTAACTTTACTTCTGCAGCACCACTTATAGAGACTAAGATGGTAAAGCAAATAGAAAATAAAAACAAATGATCCCTTCTCCACCAAGATTATAAATTTATTCTTGAATAAAGCAACCACAGCCTCCTTCCCAGTTTTGCTACCCACCATCCTGGCCTCGCCGCCCTCCTCACGTTATTATCCTTCCTTGTTACATGACAAATTAAAAGCTGTCATCTGGTCTCTTCTGTGAAAAGCAACTGCTGTAATCATGCCAAATCCTTCTGGGGTTGTCAGTGTTTCTTACAGACACAATAGTTCACCAACACAGAACGGATTGTAAGCACAGGGATTTAGACTGTAAGCTTTTCAAGGACTGAAGAAAGTCTTTGTTTTCAGGTATAAGTAACGGTGGATAATTCTTTGCTGCATTTTCCAACTCTTATTCCTCTTTTCATCCTTAAAAGTATATTGCCTCAACCTCTCTGTAATGGGTTGTGTAATGGGTTTTTTTGAAAGTCCAAATACATTTTACCACTTTGTTTACCCTTGTCTGGTACTGCTTTGATAAATTCAAAGCTTTTCAGTCTACTATTGATGAGTAATTCCTTTGTAGAAGACGTAAGTTTAAAACTACTACATTTGGTATTTCAACTGTTGAGTTATGAATTTCTAACTAGACTTTGATCAAGATTGTAAGTACAGAAATATCACTATCAGTCCATTGTCTTTAAAATTACCTATTTTGGCCCAGCACTCCAATACAGCTACTGCTTTTGGCTAAACATGTTTTTTCTAAGAGTTCAGCTGGTTTGACAATTAGATTTTACTTTCTGAACAAAGCCATTTGTTACAACTTATTGGTTTGCCCTGGAATCATTTATTCTAGCATGTTTTTTGCTGACAACACTTCTTCATTAAACCAGAAATAGCACATCCAGAGTCGTTCTTCCACAGCTTTTGTGGTGGGGGCTGGTATAGAGAAAGCCCTGTGTCCTCACCAGTGGCTGTACAGTCCTTCGCATGGAACGAAAGCTCCCTTAACCACTGCAGGTGCCTCTTCAGGAGAAGCTGTTGCTGAAGATGAAGAGAGGGACCAGTTGTGTATAATTCCCTTCTGAATAACACTACAGAGGAGATCAGGAATACATTAAGTAGGTATGCTAGATAAATAAATGCACTTCTCATTTGACACATCTAATTAAAACAGCGCAATGACTAGGGTATTCCTATTGCTTTCTCTTCAAAAAAATCCTCCACAACACAGAATAAGGAAACATTCTACTTTGCTTAAAGGAAAACAAAACTAGTTTCTACAAAAGATATCTACATTTTAAGTCACACTTTTGGCTGTTCAGCGGCAAATGACACAAAGCATTCAACAAAAGTAACCCTAACCCTGCAAACACGCTTACCAATGCACACATACCTGAATACAACCAAACACACGGGACCACTAATGCTCTATCCCTCCACAGCACTGAGCTCTTCTTACCTTTTTATTTGTACAAAAACGGACATTGTGAAATACCATTTCAGAAAAAAAAAACCAACAACAACAAAACATCTACTCACAACATGGTTGCAACATCCAGTATAAATGGAAGCTTCATGTGTACTGGAGGAAAACATTTTCTAAATATATTATCTTAATTGTCTTGCCTTTACGGCAATTCAGATGCTTATTTATGTAAGCCTGAAAGCTATGTTAGCAGAAAAATAATTTATTCCTGACTGCATATAGTTACGTGGGGTTATCTCTATTAAAGCTGGTTTTGACATGTTCTCCATACAAAACTTCTCCAGTTAAAGCAGTACTATTGAAACATACTAGAAGTACCTTTCCAGAACTATCTGTCCTTGCTGTATGGAAACTAGTAACTGTACTGAAGACAGCGACACGAGGGTTCAATACAGTATCATAAGTTTAATTACTCGCCAGGGACTTCAGCTGGATGGCGCAAAGACATTTGCAGGCAACAATTATCATCAAGATCACTTCAGTTCAATCTGAAGAAAACGCTTCCAAAAATAGAAATTTAATTCATCTTAACTTGTACTCAGGTGAAGTCTACACTCAAAAACACAGAGCAAGATTCTGCACTACTGAAGTTTTTATAGTCTCTAAACAAGACCAAGACTGTCTAACTGTACTTCTTGCTTTAAATGCATTTTCTTGCATGATTTTTAACAGTCCTTATACCCACTGGTCACAGAAAGGCTTCCTAGTGCCAACAGTTATATTGTTATGTCCAGAAATAGTTAAACTAAAATCCAGCATAAGTAATGCAAGAAATAATGGTAAAGAACAATCTGATAGAAAAAAACAACTTGCAATGAGAAGGACAGTCAAGTGCTAACCATGCAATTTTCGGTCTTCACTGGTAAAGCCTGTATACCTCTAAGAGATGGGTATTAGCTCTGATCGGTTTATGCACTTTTCTTTTGTCCTAAAAACCCCGACAGCCTTACAGCTATTCTATTGTTCATGCAAGCTCCTTGATTCAACAGAGACATCTACTGCATAATCTTTGATATAAGAATGCAGTGCAAAGTAATGACCACACACACATTTTCTGCAGTCACCTATCCAACAGATACCCAAATGTCCCTATCTGAGCATCTTGGAGGATGAGAACCTCAGCCCACCCTGCAAGATGCCAGTTAGAGAGTAATTCAAGGTTTCCAATTTTAAACATAACAAAAAGTAGGTCTTTCATATTGCAAAGGTGTGTAATGCTGTTAGGCTTAACGGTCTGAAAGAAGCCATTATTGAAGTCACTGGGTTTTCTTCCTGTCTATGCAAAGCCTAGAACTGTTGCATGATACTTTTAGACACTCTCCACTTGTCTTGACTGACACAAAATTTGTTTAAGTACAGAAAAAAAGGACGCTTTCCAGAGATAGAAGCTGTAATGGCCAAGCATGTTGTAGCTAATTTTTGTGTTACTGATAACGGACAATGCAGAATCCCACACTAGGAATGATGACTGATGCTGAAACGTGAGACTACGGTCCCATGACACAAGATTGTAGCTGTTCACTATGGTGAACATTTTCACAATTGCAGGCATGGATTTACTGCTCAGGCCTTTCAAGAACTTCATGGAGGCCTCAGTGATGACAGCCAGTCCGTATTGTCATTCTGTGGCCCTGAGAAGTAGTTGGGGATTGCAGAATCCACAAGTTTGAGGGTGGATACAAAGGTGGTGAGGTGAGAAAAAGTTGTAACCAGCTCGGAAGTACTACTGTAGGTCTACTGTTCCTTAACCCAATCCCGATACAGATAAACAGTTCCCAGGAGAGAAATCAGCTGTGAGGTGGAGTACAGTTTGCAAGGAACAGTACCAATGGTGCTTCTGGGTTGGAGAACAGGAGGAGGCCCAGTCCTCTAATGGCAAAACCCACTGTTGCCTGGTCTGTACCCGATGAAGAAAATCACGCCTATCTTTCAGAGACCTGACAAGCTGTTCAAATTTTAGCTCCATCACTGACTGCTGTAAGATGAAAAACGTGAGAAAGTAAATCTGCTCAGAATTTCTCAGAAAGGACCTGAAATGCTGTGAAAACGGGGAGTACCAATCTCCTCAAGAACCCATCTGAATCTCCAATTGATTTACCAAATATCAGAGGGGCAGAACTATCATTGCAAGCAGAACTGACAAAGCCCACCCACCAGAGTCATACTGATTTCCCAAATCGAAATGAGCCCTTCATGAGCAGTGGTGTCCACTACAGGGCACAAGTCTCCACCAGTGCACACACCTGCTTTGGGGCTGGTAGCACCAAATGCTAGGTAAGATGGGAAAGAGCTTTCCTGTGGGCATTACTCAGTGGGTCTCTGGCAAGTATCAGACAGTGACAAAATAACTCCCAGCTCCAGAATAAACCCCTGCCATCATAAGGAACTAATCAAGGGCCAGAGAAAATGAAACGAAAGGCAGGCAGCTTTCCAACAGAATGCCTGTCTGCTGACTGGGGAAGCAATGATGAAGCTGTTCAAGTAAGGCAGTAGTAAATGTAGAGTATTTTCCCTCAGAAGTTTTTCTACTTCTTTTCTTCTGGTAATTTCCAGTGATAGGTTCTTTTCCTAGAAAAGATGTAAAATGTTTATTAAGCTGTGTATTACAACGCCCGAGCTTCTGGCAGGGAGCCGATGACTAACCTTTGATAATTCTTGGAGTCCTGTTAACCCGAGGCCGTGTATCGACCCCGCCGGGTGCCAGTGTTTTTCTGGAGTCTGTATTGAACACCACCAGTAACTGCTCACGCTCAGGCTGCTTGACAAGCTGCCTCTTCTTCAGGTTGACGCAAGTTCTCTTCTAGTCCTCCAACAGTTCTTCAGTAAAACACAATTTGAGAGAACTTCATTTATTGGAAAGTGTGGACAGCCCACAGACTTGGAGCAAACAGTTCCTTAGTGGGTGCATGAGGCAGCGTCCCTATTCTCCTCGACCAGTTACTGAAGATCTTATAATATTGTCCAATTAGACAGCATAGTCTGTTACCACAGCTTTGTCATCCAGAGACAGATGAGGAAAACTGAGTTATTAGCTGGTTTAGCCCTTGCTATTTTTATGGGGGCAGTTCATAGTTCAAGAATCAATTCTTCAGAAAGATGTTTCCCTTCTCAACTCATAAAGAGATACAGCTCTGGTTCATTAATAATTTGTAAAGACAGTCTGTTCTTGCAATGATGCCCAAGGAGACCCAAAATTTTGCAAGTGCTGGAAACTATTCCTAAATGACACCAGCAATAATGAAACATATATGAACCATTATCATGTTTATCAAATCTCAGTTTAAGAAACTCTTCTAGAATGGGGATAACAAAAATAGCTGATTGTCATCTTTCAGGAGGCAACTGCTCACTTTCTTTCGTGAATTTATACTATGAAAAAAATTTTGGTCCCTTCCTTAAGTGCTGTCATCACAAAAATCATCATGCACGATTCTTGAAAGATTAATTTGTTTTAGCATCTTTGAGTAAAATAAGAGTATCAACACAGTAATTGAGAAATTTCTGGATGCAAAATAATCTGTGAGCACCCACAAAGCCAGCATCATTACACCTGGGGAAGCTAATACGATACCAGAATATTAAGCTGAAAATTCATGTACAGTCAGCACCATTGGAATAAACATTCCCATCAATTCCCAGAAAGTCTTGTGACAAAGCCATAGCCAAGTACCAACAGACCAGTTCTGCTGAAGTGGATTCAAACAAGTGACAAGACCCTGACAAGGCACCCTGACCACTCAACTCAGGAGAGCCAGTACCGGCACTGGTGGCAGGTGAACATGTACTTTCTTTGTCTGTTGTTTGCATCAGTTGCACTTTCCCCATCTTTGTGTAGCATGTAAATATTGTGAGATTATTCATCCCCTCGGAAGAATGTATGAACATTACAGGGCTCCATCTTACAGCTGCACTAGCGCAGTCCCTGCCCGGCCACCGCTGGCACCAGGGTAGGAGGGGATGGTGAAGGGCCCAGGAGAAACCAACATGACAGACACCTCTTCTCTGCACCCCAAACGCCTGCCATAAATTCGATCAGACTGTTGACCAGTAGCCTCTGCTGAAGTCTTTGATTCCAGGCCTGAGCTGCAGGCAGAGGACCTGCTGTCCCACCACAGGCACACTGACGTCCCATCGGATACAGGAAATCAACATCTGCTGTTTCTGTCACTTAGCCTCACAGCGAGTCCCACGACAGGAGACGTAACACCAATTCCACAAGGTAAATTAGAAAATAAAGAAATAAGCAATCAACTGACTGTTAACAACTGATTTTTAAGGACAAGTGAGATCAGAAACTTGGAGAAATGAAGTGCTCTGGCTCAAGGTGCAGCTGGAGGAGGAACTGGCTTACCCTGGGGGTTGCTCCTTCTCCTAAAGCATCAACATTGGATGTTGTAGTTACAGGTTTGCCTCATTAATCACTGCTGACTAGGAAGTTCTTCAATCCAAGTGGACTGGCACATGCCCAAACACAGTAGAGTAAGGAGAAGAATTGATTTTCTTCCACAAGCAGACAGCTTGCTAGAAATCCCATGGATATTCCCAGACAATTAGAGCTCTCTCAAATGTAAGCGGGCTCCCAGAGGAGATGCTTTCTTTGCACCATTACTGATAGACCTCATTTGCCCTCAAGATGTGCATCTCGGTGGTTTCTGCACCTGAGTTAATCCATTCAAGGAGGATTGTTAAACAGAATGGGAATTAATTCGGAACTCAAGGCAATTTGGTCAAATCTGCTGAAATCTACTGCAGCATCCTTCTCCGTAATTTCATTCCCTACCCTGTCCCCTTCATCCATTTTTATTTTAGAGGGAAACTGAGCAAAAATTGCTTATAAGGAAAACCTAGAGTCACAAGGGAGAAAGATCTACTCTTAATTCCGGAGATAATATTAGAAAGGAGGATACCACTCTTCATTAATTACTAAATAACAAATAGTATACAAAATATTTCTAGAGCAAATTTTATTATGAGATTATTCACGTTACTTGCGAAAAAAGTTACCAACAAGATATCTTACCCCATGGGAACATGAATCTGATTACTGGCCTCAGTCTTTAGTTACCAGAATTTCCCACAACTGTTTACAAAATGATCACATCTACCTGAAAGGTAATTTAAAAAATACACTAAATGTGTAAAGGGCCTTGATAAAATGATTACAGTAACACTTCAAAATCTATTTTGAGTGTAAAATAAAACCCTAGAAAAAGTTAATTAAAGGGAGCTTTTCGTGACCCTGCCTCCTTTTTCAACAGTTTCTTTTCAGTTTCAGGAGGTCACTCAACACTTCTTCCCCTTCTACTCAGCACTGGTGAGGCCACATCTGGAGTGCTCAGGCTGCCCGGTACAAGAGAGACGCAGACATACTGCAGCAAGTCCAACAATGTGTCACAAAGATGATGAAGGGATCACAGCATCTGTTGTATGAGGAGAGGCTGAGAGAGCTGGGGCTGCTCCACCTAGAGAAGAGGAGTTTCCCATCCAAGAGGAAGGTCCCACTCATGTGTGTAATACCAGCCAGGCTCTTAGTGCTGCCCTGTGACAGAAGGGGCATATAGGATATGTCACTTCAAACATGAGAGAAAACTCTTTTTCCTGTATGAGGGTGGTCAAATGCTGGAGCAGGTTGCCCAGAGAGTGTCCCTGAAGACACTCAAAAGTTGCTGACATGCGTGCAATGACCCTGCTCTGAGCAAGAGGTACAGCTGGGCTATCTCCAGAGGTCCCTGCAAACCTCGGCCATTCAGTGATTGCCTGTTAGTGTGAAATATCATAATAAATAAAGTATATGCTGACCTCAGCTACCTTTCCTCAAAGCGTTGTTTCGCCTTCCACTTCTGGTTGCCCTGGTACAGCAGCGCTGCTGTTGGCATTCAGAACTACCACCCTCCCCACCCCTTAAGAGCAGAGTATGTCCAACATACCAAGATACACATAAACCCTGAACACTTCAATACAAGCCTATATATATATGCCTGGCATTTATGCTGCCCATTCCAGTCTTCTTCTGTAAAGAAATCCATTATTTTCAAAGGTACAGCAAGACATATTGTGTATGACTATATAAAATGAAGTTGCTTCCTGCATGCACTTGAGCGTGCATTTACCTGCACTCTCAAAAATGTGCTTCTTTAAGCAGAATAAATGAAAATCGTCACAAAACTAATTACATCTGACTCATCTGCGCAGAATTATTCAGTTCCCAGGACAAGCAAAAAGAATGAGCACTCCTGTGCCATTCTGGTTTTAAGAAGATTATTGGAAGTTACATGGGCTGAGTACATTTTTGCAAGGACACACACACTTGTACTCATGAATATGTGATGCATGCAGAAAGTAAACAGGGAAATAAAAGCAGTCTGTAAGAAGATGAAAAAACATTGAAGATATAGAAATCACATACTTTTTTTCTGTCCAAAAATAAACCTTAAATTCCTAAAACTATCAAATTGTGAAGCATTAAAATCATGTTTGCATTTCCTTTTTCTATTTTTTTCCAAAGACTAACTCTCAGGCAGATGCAGTATTATCCTAATTTCTGACAGCTAGCATTTCTATCATCTCGAGAGAAACTTGCAATATCATGCACAAAAATCCTCTCACTTGCCTGAAGAGTGCAGAATTACACTGCAAGTTCTGTCAAACATGGCACATGACGGATAACTCAACTGGCAACTAGAGACAAGTGTCACATCCATATCAAAGATGATCTGTGAACAATTAGCTGTCTCTATTTCAAAATGAGATAAATACCTGAAGCCAACATACATGCCATATGCATCATTCCCTTGAAAAAAAATCTTCAGTCATTGTACTTAAAAATACACCATCCACATTTTCACAACAGAAAACCATACTAAAATGTTCTTAAATTAATTTTACATATTATTAAATATAATTATATATATATGTAATCAATTAAATATAATATACATACAGTTTACATAAGCTAGGTTATTCAGAAGTAGTTTTATATTTAAATTATATGACAGTTACATTTTAATCATTGGGAAATATAACTATTAGAATTTGAACTATTTTGAATTAATTTTAAAGCAAATACAGCGATAGTGTCCCTACCAGTAAAACAGCACTAAACTGCTTCTAAAAGGAACTTCCTTAGTGCTTGTAGTACTCGTAGTTCAAAAGACCAATGTTATGAGGATAACACTGGTGTGTAAAATACAAATGGCAAAAACATTTTAAAAATAAGATTACTATTTCAGTGTCAAAGCTAGATTTACTTGACCATGTGCTGCCTAGATATTTAGATATGTTCAAAGGAATGACAGCATGTTACAGCCACAAAACCCATAAAAATCCACAAATTACTCAGTAGAAGACAGGTATCCAACAGCAATTTAAAAGGAAGGACAGTCTTCAAACTACTAAACCCGTCAGTAATTAGATAAACAGATTCTTCTGTTAACGTGGAGAATTCAGCAAATGAATGACAACAGTGAGATTTCAGAAAACCTCTGTATTCCAAACTACTGCAGACATCAGTCTAGCTGTGAGTGATGCTTCTCCCCGTGTGATTTCATATACTCTAAACTGAAGAAACAGTTTTCCTCATTCTGTATTACGCACTTAGGCATGCAGTTTCCATCAAAAGCAAACATTTAATTATTTTTAAAACCGAGTTTTTAAAATTACCTACATTTTAAAGCAGGATGCATATGATACTGTATCCGAGCATATTAGACCTTATAAAAAAACTAAATTCCTACCTTACCAGGTCAAAATCAAGAAGTTCCGCTAGCTTTCAGCTATCTAAAATACAGGAGCAAGTTACAGGAGCGAGTTAAACATCTTTTGCTTTACAAAGATACCTGCAAATCTGAATTAGCCTTTCGAGCTGACAACTGCTCAGTAATACTGCTCACCTCCAGCTGGTAGCAACAGCTCTGTGCAAATATCATTTGACTACTGCTGTGAACCGCAGCAACTCAGAAAGAAAGATAAGTCTCGATATGTGAATATGTTTCAACACATATTCAGAGGAAATGACTCAACTATCTTCACATCTTTAAACACTGAGAGCTGCTTCCTCCACCCTCCCCCACTGCAGATGATGGTGTAAACTGAAGGGTTCTCTGGTTTATTTATTAAACATTGGCATGAAACAAATATTAAAGCTCAGCTGGTGAACAGTAAATTATAGATCATCCCTACGCTGACCTTTTTTTCCAAATAATGTCTTGAGTGGAGAAATACTAAACTTAAGTGTTTGTTTTAATAAGTCCATATATAAGTATTCCATGAAAATAAAAGAGAACACATACTCTCTATCCTAGTATATTAATTCTGAAGATACTTGGAGATTTAAAAGCTGTACTCAGATACCATCTCATACTCATCGCATAAAATTTCAGAAAAATTCCTTCTCGGCCATTCAGAAGCTGAAAAAGAAGGAATTGAGAAAAGAAGGAAGTGATAAAAATGTAGACTTTATCCAGCTGAATTTCAATATGCATTCAGCTGTAACTGAGTAAGTATAACTACTCCACAACTGGATATGCATTGTTATTTGTTTGGCATTAGAGCCTGTCCAGTCTCATATATCTGTAGAATGACACTCAATTTATTTCTTTAACCTCTACCTACTGAAGAAAATCTTGCCTTAATTTAGCTTGAGTCTTGAATATGGAAAGAGAAATGTCTCCTCAAAAACTCTATGTCTTGCACGTTTTGTAGTTGTTTCTATTCCTTAACATCCCTCTGTATCAGACTGCTTCTGATTTATGGGTTCTGTTTTCTGGGGTTTGGTTTCTCTGCAGTAAACATAACATTCTGCAGGCGATGAGAAACGAGCACCATTTGGAAACACAGATTTTCTCTTTCCATTCCACAAAGACGTCCCTGGATGCTTGGGACCCCCTCTCAGGTTGGTGCAGTTCATCCGGGAATATGCAAGTCTAGATTTAAACCCAGTGGAGTGGTTTTGAAATACCTGTTTTAAACTTCAGGGATAATCAGAAAGCATACTGCAGACTGCAGCCAAAGTGGGCAAACCACTTTTCTCAGGAATTCATATTTTAAACTTGGAAATAACTGATCTAATATATATCATTAATGGCGGTAATGAAGCATGGTTAAGAATTCCAGATTCTTTCCTCAACAGCAGCATGCCACAAAGCAGAAGAGTCTGGTGGAATTAGTTATCTCATATCTCATAGTAGCCAACTTGCACACTAGACTTGGTCAGAATGTTCCACCTTTTTCTTAATTTTAGCTTGGTTTATCACTTCAAAACGGTGGAGTTAACTATGCTTTTGGCATCCACTTCAGGACAAAAAAATAAAAATCACTCCTAAAGAAAAAAAAGCACATATCAGAATCACTCACCCGAGGAAGGAGACTGTAACTACAGGTTCTGATAGACCTGGATGAGATGCGATACACTGAAATAATAGAAATTGTAGGAAATGGGTGCAGAAGAAACCTCAAAATGTCATCACTCCCATGGCATGAAGAAAGATCATATATGTGACATATGGTCACACACATGTGATCACATATATGACACTACCAAAATCTCCATGCCAGTAGGTGAAGACCACTGACGTACTGGGAGACGTCTCCTCAGCACCAGCACCCAGAAGTAACTTAGGAGAACAGATTAATACGGAGTAAAGCATCACCTTTCTCTGCTACAAAATATATTTTCCCTAAACCAGCAAAGTTTAATTTTAAAAAATAATAGGGAGTGATGGTTTTGTTACTAAGATAGGGATCTGTGTAGCTTCTGTGGCTTCAGATACACGCACCTGCCCATGCCCGTATCATTTAATCCCTCTATGCCTCGTTTTTGACCACTGGAAGCAGCGTAACAATTCTCCCTTACTTTGCAGATGAACAGCAGAGCACTCAGATATTGCTGTGAGAGGGTCCACGAAAGGAATAATAACGTTCACCTCCCTGACTGCAGCTCTGGAGTGCAATAAATTCGTTTTTAAGTAGCATATATGTTGCTGTCCTCATTTAATGGCAATTTCCAAAGAACCGCACGTATTTTCCATAGAGGAAAAGCAAGCAATGGAGGACAAAACGCTACAGAAAGAAGAAACTGCAAGGCATATGTTTTTTAAAGCAATGTCATCTATCACTGCTGTCTGCCTTCAAAGGAATAAACCCCTTCTGCTCCAAACTAATAACTACTACAAGACAGGTTCTTATATATGGTGAAAATCCATCTGGGAAGAGCTCTTTGCAGAAGTGGCTTGAAAGATGGCAAAACAGCCATCACTTTCCATGTTGATAAAAGAAAGCACTTCGCTACTCAAGACCACGACAACATGCTAAAACAGGGATGCTGCTGATGGGGACCCACCCCAAGGAGATGTTCCCCTCAGGTGCACTCTTGGGAAGGTACCTCGTTCTTGACCAATGCCTCTCCATCATCCAGCCAGTTCCAACAGCCACTCTCCGGGGTCCTCATGCTGAGGGCTTCCGCTAAAGCCACAGATGAATTCTCTTTCATGCCAGCAAAGGGGCAAAGGAAATGAGTATGGACTGGGAAATGCCGTCCAGAGTGCTCAAGTGGATGCTTGGATGAAAAGGTATGACACTGAGCATCCTGCACTACAGCATACACGCAACAGTGTATGTATGCTGGGAGAAAGTCTTTTTTTGGTCTTCTTTTTTTCATTTTCAGAAGGTGCCTCTCTCCTTAGTTCTAAAGGCACATGACGATGTATTGTTACACTAACAGATGTTTTGCAAATTTGGTTTCTGAAACCCTATTACAATGGAGGAGAAATCAGTTATTTGGAAGGTAAAACAGGTCTCATAGCTCTCTGCTGTGAGAAATTAAACAGCAGACAATGGACCTGTGACAATGTATAAAGTGTGTTTAAAATGTGCATTTTCTGCTGAAGCTCATATGCCAATAAATACACACAATAAAAACACTTCCTACAGAATCCATGTGCACATTTCAGTTAGATGACTTCACTTTTGAAGCAATCACACAAAAAGATTCTTTACTCATATTAAGAAATAATAAATGGTGATTAACCACACCCTAATCTACTCATTTGACTAATGCATTGTACATTGACCTGAAAGAGTGAACAACTTCTTTCAGCTGTTCCACTTAGACAACAACGGTGTTATTTTTATTCAGAAAACTACAGCTTTGTAAGCAGCACCTAGTTTCCCAGAGTTTGCTGCACAGTTCAAAAGGAAAACACTACCTACAAGAGTTTTGTAACGCTACTTCCCAATTTAGCATTCTAAATTAATACAGAATTAATGAGATAGCTCCTGTTGGTATTGGTATGATAAGGGGAAAATAATTTTCATTTCATAAAAAGACAGTAATTGTAACCTTGCAACAACGTCTGATTAGAAGGATACAAGCATATTGCATTCAATATTAAACTGACAAGCACTGTATTTCTTTCAACTCGAACTTTGTTTAATGTCATAGTATTTTTTTCTTAATTTCAGAGAAAGACTTTCACTGCTGGTGAATGCCTAATCTGCTAATCATGGGCACATTTAGCAGCACTTGAGTCACCCTGCGTGCAGCAGAACGGTGTTTCAGGCTGCGCAGACAGGGAGAACGCCGCCGGGCCAGCGCTCCTTCCTTCATTCACTCTGTGGGGCATTAATTTCATAACTGAGAGACAGAACAGCAACCATAACCGTTAATGACAACAGTTAACTAATGGTACGAAAACTATGACGCAGCTAGTGTGAATAATCGACGTGAGTTAAACTACTAATGCCAATTTCCGTATACCTTGACTAATGCCTCTGAGTGTTTTCCTCTGTCTAGTGACAGCATACTTCATCTGAATTTCTTACTAATTATATCTGCCCACATGAATTATTTCTGCAGATGGAATCAAATACACTTTACTAAGATATTCAGTTTCCTACCAAAATGTGAAAAAAATACCAGAAAAATAAATAATGATTTTACTGAGAGAATGCACCTTTATGGGCCTCCAGCTTTACCCCTACAGACCACAAAGGAGTCAGTTGCTGCCAGCTGGACAGAAAACTGAAACCAGCTACTCCTTGTATGTGTGGAAGGCTTGGAAATGAGTACTCTAGTCCTGCCCACCCTGACCACACCTCTCCAAAAAGCAGCCATGATCGTGCATCTTCCAGGACAAGATAACTGGGCTTCTCATGCCTGTCTGCCCATTATACAAGAGACAGGTGACGAGGACGAAGAGGCCCTTGATACAAATCGGGGCAAAAACTTCAAACACAAGGACCACAACTGTCCTCCCAAGAACTTCACAACAAACGCTGGTAGAGGGGATTTCTCTAGATGTAGGGAACAGCGAGTCTAGAAGAGATACAAAAGATCACCTATGAACTTCCCAGGGAAGATACTATCTACCAAATAGTCTGCTAGAACCGAGTTATCTGGTATCAGTTCCAACACTTACACTTTCACACTACCAGCCAACAGAGAGTAGAAATGCTTCTCATAATATGTTGTTCACAAAAGAGTCACCTGAGGTGGGGATATCAGAGAGGCTGTTAAATCAGTATTTAAGAGAGGAAAACACAAATACACAATATTTAGACCAACAAGACTTCCAGAAGGCCTGGAACAGCTGCTGCAAATGGACATTGATGCTGGGGCCCTGTCCTGTGCTACCACACTAGGCAGAGAGTGCAGCTTCACTGAACTTCTGCAGCAAGCCAACTCACCTGTAAAGAGTCAGCAGCCTACACCACAACCTAGCTCACAATAAATCTTTAAAAATCACAGATTAGATGGTAATATGCTTGTACAGAGAAGTGTGGAAAAATGAAAATTAAAAACAAGCAGAAAACCAGACAGGGGTGTGATTTGTTTTTCTGCATTTTACATTACTAATGCAGTTTACACCAGTTATTTGATCCTCTGTGGTATATAAAAACCTGAAGGTCTGAGGAATTCCACAGGCATACAGCGGTGCTGCTCAACTACCACTGGTACCTACTGGCACCCACTTGTGCTTTGCTCATCTGAAAAAGTCTATTTGCTTGCCAGATAGACCAAAGCTGGTAAGTTCTAAAGGAGGTCACCAAAACTAAGCTCATAGCCTGCTACGATGAGATGACTGGCTCGCTGGGTGAAGGGAGGGCAGCAGGTGGTGTTCATCTCCACATTAACAAAGCTTTTGGCACTGTCTACCATAATATCCTCGTCAATGAGCTGACAAAGCATGGACTGCCTATGTGGACAGCAAGGTAGGCTGAAGACTGGCTACACTGCCAGGCTCAGAGTGGTGCAACCCACAGTACAAGGTCCAGCTGGAGGCCAGTCACCAGCAGTGTATCCCGAGGAGCAATACTTTATTGCCATTATTCTTTAATCACCTGGAAGACAGGGCAGAGAGTGCCCTCGTCATTCACAGATGATGCAAAACTGGGAGAAGCAGCCAACACACCAGTCACACTGCCATCCAGAGGGACCTGGATAGGCTGGAGAAACAGGGAAGTGCTAAGTCCTGGCTCCAGAAAGGAACACCACCATACACCAGCAAACACTGGGGGACACACAGCTGGAAAGCACATCTCCAGAGAAGGTCCCAGTGGACACCAAGCTGATTGTGAGCCAGCAACCTGTCCTTGCAGCAAAGCAGACCTGGGCTGCACAAGGCAAAGAAAGCATTGCCAGCAGGTCAAGGGAGGTGATCCTTCTCCTCTGCTCACAGACGTGAGGCCACATTTAGTGGTGTGCTATGGGGTCCCCAGTATATTTTTTAAAAAAAACTAGACATGGCATTACTGGAGTGAGTCCAGCAAATGACCACAAAGATGATGAAGGGATCAGAGAGCCTGCCATATGGGAGAGGCTGAGAGAGTTGGGACTGCTCCACCTGGAGAAGAGAAGGCCTGGGCAATGTTACTCATGGGTATAAACACCTGATGAGGGGAGTCTTCTCAGCAGAGCCCAGTGACAGGAAAGGGGCAAGGCACACGAACTGAAATACAGAAAACTCAGAACATGAGGAAAAAGGGTTTTTACTGTGAGGGTGGTCAAACACTGGACCAGGTTGCCCAGATAGGTTGTGGAGTCTCCAGTCCTTGGAAACACTCAAAACCCAACTGGACACAGTCATGGGCAACTGGCTGTAGGTGAACCTGCTTTGAGCAGGCTGGATGAAATGATCTCAAGAGGTCCCTGCCAACCTCAGCCACTTGGTGCTTCTGCAAACACCTTTGTATTTTATCTAACAATGTAAAAAGAAAATAACTGTTTGGGGACTCGCTGATTAGAATCTGATTTTTCAGCACACTTCAAGCTAATAGTCTTCCTATGTTTGTCAATGAAGTAATTACCGATACTAAATTAAATTAAGGAACCATATAATAAGGGTCAATTAAAAAAAAAGTTACAGTAGGTCCAGGGAAAATGCGTATTAAGAGAATAAATAACAGATGTCAATTATTATTTTATAATAAGCTACTCAAATATTTGGTTTTATATTCTCTAAACTCTATACAGATGATTTTGCATATAGATGAATAAATAATACAAAGAATATGTACAAAAGTGTAACAAACTAAATTACTTAAGACACTGGTTTTCCAAGTGCTTTAATCACTTAGTGACTGCTTTGATAAAAATGACAGGATAACGCATTTTGTTGCTCCATAAGGTATTCTGAAATTTCTCATTTCAACCGAACAGGCTGTTGTGTACAGAAATGCTCCCTGGTACCATTAACATAGGTGTTGGTCCATCATTCCCCACAACACTCACATTCAGAGCTCAAAGGCTTGTTCATAAACCATACGGAGTGCAGGCTATGCAAGCCATGAGCCCCTGCTGCAAACATGCATAATGATTTAAAGATTTGCCTTGTTTTTCTTACAGTTGTGCTTCTGAAGCAGCTTGTTCACTTTAAAGGTATAAATGATCGAATGGTACATAGGTTTAGGGATCAAGGGCAGGCTTTAGATTTGGCAATGTGATAAAATTATACCTGCTACAGTATAAGGTTAATCCATCACATTCTCTTATAGTTTTAATGCAAAAGCTGAACTTGGTTGTTCAATAAAACAAACTTTGACAAATTTTACTATTGGACTATTTGCTATTTGACTTAGAATGTATTGTATTTTAGAACTTCACTATTAATTATCAGATACTATGCTTTAAACTTTTAGGAGAACCGATAAGTAACATTTCATAAATTAGAAAGTTTTGTCAACTTGAAACACCAATTTATGTGTCAAGTTTTTTCTTTTTTTAAATTTAGCAATAGGACAGCATCTATGATGATTCAATACCGGTGGAACACTGTCAAAAATAACTTAAAATTACCGTGCCCTCTTTTTAATACTCAGCAATTAGTCTTGTAGATTTCCACATTTCACTTACATTATTACTATATGTATACTAACAACTGAAGGGTCGTCCTGGGATGACATTTGACTTTTGCCACACCATGATAAAGTCAAGCTAACAGCAACTGTATGCTTCCACTGCGTATAGACAGGGCAGCAAATAAGTACCATCTATAGAAAAAGCTATCTCCACTGTAGATTTGTGCTTGGAATCAAATGCAAATGTAATTTCTGTCCTTTCCACTAGACCTAATCTTTTCACAGCTTCAGTTAACTTAAATTGTATGCAGTTTATGGAAGACAGAAGGGGGCAAAACAACTGGACGTTCCTCCTGAAAAGCAAAATGAAGTTTTGTCTGAACTAGAAAATATGTAACCTACGCCAACAAAAACACATTACAGACAGATGCACTCTAGGAAGAGTCACCATATCCCACGTTACCCAAAACAAAAGTGTACTGAAACACTGTCTTTTTAATCTCTTACCAGGAAAAGCTAGCAAAAAAAGAGAGTGCTTCTTCCCTTAAAGCACTGCTGAATTATGCAAATGCAAAATGCATTTTGATGCATTTAAAACTTAGGTCCAAAAAAGGCAATGATAAGAGCTAATGGAGTTCTACTTATTTATTTATCTATTTAAGAATACATTTACTTATTCGCAATTAGGAATTTAGTTTCATTGCTCATGCATAACGGAAGATAATGTCTGTAGTATTTATATCAGTTCCTGGAAATATTCCTCCAGGCCTTTCTGGATTACATACATTCTAGAGCTGCATTACAAAATCAGCTTTCACTATCTCTGAGACAACTGAATACAACTCAAGATGACAACAGGAGACCTGGTCACCCAGCACATGGAGAAGGCTGAGGTACTCAACAACTTTTTTGCCTCAGTCTTCACTGGTGAAGGCTCTAACCACACTACCCAAGTTGCAGAAGGTAAAGGCAGGGACTGGGAGAATGAGGTACCGCCCACTGTAGGAGAAGACCAGGTCCGAGACCAGCTGAGGAACCTGAAGGTGCACAAGTCCATGGGACCTGATGAGATTCATCGGCAGGTCCTAGGGGAACTGGCGATGAAGTTGCCAAGCCACTATCCATCGTATTTGAGAAGTCCTGGCAGTCTGGTGAAGTTCCTGCTGACTGGAAAAGGGGAAACATAGGCCCCATTTTTAAAAAGGATAAAAAAGAAGACCCAGGGAACTACATGCCAGTCAGTCTCACCTGTGTGCCTGGCAAGATCATGCAGCAGATCCTCCTGGGAACTCTGCTAAGGCACATAGAAAATAAGGAGGTGATCGGTGACAGACAACACGGCTTCAGTAAGGGCCAGTTGTGCCTGACAAATTTGGTGGCCTTCTATGACAGCGTTACAGCTTTGGTGGATACGGGGAGAGCAACTGACATCATCTACCTGGACCTGTGCAAAGCATTTGACACTGTCCCGCATGACATCCCTGTGTCTAAATTGGAGTGACATGGATTTGACTGGGACCACTTGGTGGATAAAGAACCGGCTGGATGGTCGTTGCACTCAAAGAGTTGCAGTCAGCGGCTTGAAGTCCAAGTGGCAAGAAGTGATGAGTGGTGTTCCTCAGGGGTCAGTACTGGGACTGGTACTATTTAACATCTTTGTGGACGACATGGATGTAGGGACTGAGTGCACCCTCAGCAAGTTTGCTGACAACACCAAGCTGGGTGGAGCAGTCAACATGCTGGTGGGAAGGGATGCCATCCAGAGGGACCTGGACAGGCTTGAGAAGTGGGCCCATGCCAACCTCATGAAGTTCAACAAGGCCAAGTGCAGGGTCCTGAACATGGGTCAGGGCAATCCCATGCACAAATACAGGCTGGGCGGAGAATGGATTGAGAGCAGCCCTGAGGAGAGAGACTTGGGGGTGTTGGTGGATGAGAAGCTCAACATGAGCAGCAATGTGCGCTGGCAGCCCAGAAAGCCCCCCGCATCCTGGGCTGCATCCCCAGCAGCGTGGCCAGCAGGACAAGGAAGGGGATTCTGCCCCTCTGCTCCACTCTGGGGAGACCCCCCTGCAGTGCTGCCTCCAGCTCTGGGACCACCAACATCAGAAGGAAATGGACCTGTTGGAGCAGGGCCAGAGGAGGGCCACGAAGATGATCAGAGGGCTGGAGCACCTCTGCTGTGGGGACAGGCTGAGAGAGTTGAGGTTGTTCAGCCTGGAGAAGAGAAGGCTTCAGGGAGATCTTAGAGCCCCTTCCAGTATCTAGAGGGGGCTCCAGGAAAGCTGGAGAGGGACTTTTTACAAGGGCATGTAGTGATAGGACGAGGGGTGATGGCTTCAAACTGGAAGAGGGGAGATTTACATGAGATATTAGGAAGACATTTTTCACTCTGAGGGTGGTGAGACACTGGCCCAGGTTGCCCAGAGAAGCTGTGGCTGCCCCATCCCTGGAGGTGTTCAAGGCCAGGTTGGACGGGGCTTTGAGCAACCTGGTCAAGTGGGAGGTGTCCCTGCCCATGGAAGGGGGTTGGAACTAGATGGCCTTTAAGGTCCCTTCCAACCTAAACCATTGTCTGATTCTATGATTTTGGTTACGCTACTGCCTTGCTGTATAAATCAGGCAATCTGCTCAAGTATGCCTACACACAGTGCAGTTTCATGCAAAAATCCCTAGCCAGCCATGAACAACCTGATTCCAAAATTAGGAGCTCAGAGTTGGGCACAGATGAGCAACTCCATGCCAACACTCATATAAATGCCCTTGGGACATTAAAAATGTTATTTTTTTTACATTGCATTCTGATGATCTATGAAGCTCTGTAGTGACATGTAAATGGGAGAAGCTAATTTGGGACAATACTTAACTTTTTTATATTCTCCCATAAACATATTCTTAAGTCGCTATCGCAGTCCCCCTGCAAACTGGGTTAATATCTCTTCTCACATCTTCACAAAAATGAGCTAGGGTAACTGCCCTCTGATTTTGAATACTTCTGACACAACATACTTGATATGTTTCTTGTAACTTTCTTCGGGTAGATCTCTTCTGTGTATTTCTTTCACCTACCTTAACATCTTTCAAATCATGAGAATTCTTGGGGGAAGAAATCTATTTTGATAGCAGCATGACAGGCAAAGCTACCATAGATCTTAACACTTATTTCACCTATCGTATGGAAATTACAGCTTTCTTCCCCTAATTCAAGAGGTAACTTTTTGCCAGTGGATTTTACAGAAGGACCCATAGGTTTTCACTTGGTGGCACAAGTCAGGATTTTGCCCTGAAGACCTGAAAATTCAGTTAGTAAACTAACTGGAAACCACAGCTAACATGCAACAACACAAACTTAGATTAAATCCTTACTCTTTTGATACTAAGAAGTACATACTTTATTTGAAATTTGTGGTTCTGTTGTTGTCACATGTAAAATACATCTCTCAGCTCAGCTGAGTAAGAAACCACCCAGAGATCACACAATAAAGAACTGTTGAAATGCTTATGCAAAAGGAACTCCTGGTAAAGAATAAACCCTAAAGCAAGCACTCATTTACAATTTATAGATGTCATTATATTCCCCCAAATGAGAGATTAACAACTTAGTAGTAATTCTAGGTCTATAAACACAATCTTGACTAGCATTGATTCTCCATTTTAAAACATAATTTTGAAATGCATCTTTGTAACTCAGCTTGAACTGCCAGTATCTGATGCATGAGGACAGGGCTCACATCTGTGTGGAGAACCAGGGGATGTAAAAATTTTAGAACGTACACGCACACACTTGCAATTCTGCTACTCATTTCTTCTTTCTAATAGCCAAAGTCCTTGTTAACTAAGTATCCAATAAAGACAACATGGAAAAGAATCTTGTACAAGGTCTTGTATATTTGAAAAACCATTAAGGATTTTGAAATGAGCAGTTATTCATGTAAATGAGAGACTATCCACTTACAGTGACATATATACATACTAAGGGAGCTACCATCTTACTAAATGCTAATGGAATTTAAGAAAAGGCTCTATAGAGAACAGAACCACCTCCATTTAGATTTGTAGCCCTGGTGCAATGTAGCTGCTGAAGACATGAACTCTTGGGAACTGAGACTGGTTCACACCTCTTTATTGTAACCACTGAAAACATACAGTGCATCTTCACAGGCACAACGGGCAGGATCTGTGTTTGTACAGGTATTCCTTTTCCACTGGGTAAAAATATTTAAATACTTTTTGTAACAAATGTTATGGCTGAGGGTACAGTTCAATTGAATATGCATTACGACAGATGTTGGGTTATAACAGAATCCCAAATTAAGAGAGAAGGAAGAAGGCCCACACAGTGGCATGACAGGGGACACTTCTGCTACAAAAAAGCCATACGGAAAAAAGAAAAAAAAAAAAAAAAGGTCTGGGCTGAACCAAAATAGCCTGAAGTCATGCTAAAGCAACTGGAAGTAGGGGGTTTTGACTAACTTTATCGATTGTGTAGATCACCTTGTAGAATACACCACGTCCATCAATTACACTCTTTATAAAATTAAGACAACTACGTTTCCGGAACTCTTTAAACAAACACCTCAGACAGCACAAGTATCTTTCACCTAAGATGCCCCTTTGCATCTCTTGACTTTATAAAGAGGTTATACTTTGCCCTTTACAATAAATCAGTTGTCGTCAATACATCAAAGACATGACTACCATGAAAGTGTTCCAGTTAACCTTCTGCACTTTCCTTTTATAATAACCACAGTAAAGAGGATGAAAGCTGGGACACAGGCACTAAACAGAAAGGGACATAAAAACCACCAGAAGTAATACAAAATTCATAAAGATATTTCCTGCAAATCAATCTAGCACCAGATTTTAACTTGTATTAAAGTGCAATTTTGTGTGTAGTTTTGTGTGCAATTTTGACCACGGAAGGCCATTATAAATAGCACTGTGTTGTGTAGTGATAGGAAGGAGACGGTCGAGACTTCCTCTGGATGTGGTATTCTGTCCCTTTTTCAATGAGAGAGCAGAGATGCCCACTTTCAGAAGCAGTGCTGGTCTATGAATTCCAAGGGAACCTCTCTCACATTCAGCTTTTCAACTCGAGGAGGTGCAGGATGTTAAGTTTCTCATCAAGAAAATATTAATAATGAGATGTTAATACTAATTAATAGGTTCGTACTAGATGCCTTGCTGTAGCCGTCTGTGTTTCACAGGGAGCCTAAATGTGCAACTCAGGACTGTTCTTTTTGGTATCAGGCCAGGCACTTCTGGAATTTGATCTAAGAATTGTCAGAAACCTCGAAGTGCTTCAGGGACTTTTGAAATCTATGTGTACCATTTAGTTGTTGTTACAAAGCTCCAGTACCAGGATGTTCAATCTTCTTTCCATTATCACCTTTCAATGAATTTTTAGATAATTTCTCCTGGACAGTATGAACAGCCTAAGTGCAAAAATATAAAACTAATCCACCATAAAAATGTATTTTCTGCACTAAGTCTTATTCTTGAAAAAGGGAATGGGCATTTTCTCATTTTAGCATACTTTTTCCTTTCAAAGGGTTTCTCTATGATTGTCTGTATGGTTTTTTCTTCATTTCCATAATGATTTCTTCCAAACAATCAGAGAGCAGAATTCATCCTGCGACCTGGGGAAACACCAGACCCAAGAGGTTTCAATAATTGAGAAGACTGAGCAAAGCTCTGATTTGCTATGATAGCCATTTTGCAGTCCGGAAACCCAAAGAGCAGCTCCTTTTTCTACCCATATAAAAATGCATTTATGATACTTCCCCAGGCTTCTTCCCAAATCTGTGCTGGATCCACATCATCTTTGTAACTACAAATATTCAAGATGTACAGTTGGAGACAGCATTACATCAAATAGCTGCCTCAGTGTTTCTCAAAGGACAGTCACTGCACTGTACAGCACGTTTTGTTCACTGGAACACTGCAGACCTTCCTGGAAGAGAACAGAGAGCGCAAACTCTCTTCATCTCCTCTACTGAAGTAAGACACCTTGTAAAAGCATCATTTTAACAGGCTGTATTTTAGGGTTGCATTTTAATTTGTTCTTGGTAAGTAGGAAGGCATACAATTTGTACAAACACTTAATCTCAGGAAGACACATAGAGATAGCCTTTTGCTAAAATAAGTCCAAAGCTTATCATACTACTAAGCATTTACAAAAAGTCTTCTGAACATGTAAGTGCATATATTTGCATCTTTTCTTCAACAGAGCTTGGATTTTATTTGGAAAGAAAACATTCCTACCTCATGCTCAGCTTTCATCTGTCCTCATGCTCTAATTAGCCAATTAATTTAGCAAACAAGACTTAGAACATATCAAAGGGCCAGCACAGGCAGTTTGTTTTGTGGTCACATGGCAAGCTTATATTTACACTCGTAAATGTAAGATTTTGGTGAAGAAACAGACCAAGTATTTTCCACACAAACTAACACAGCAGGATTCTTGCTAAGATGAGGAGTTAGTACTATATCTAAACAAGATCTAAGTTTCCTACAGCACGTAGGAATTTCCTTCAGCATGTAGGCTGAATTCAGACCTCGCAGACTAAAGCGCATTGCAAATTCACGGCCCTCCAAATCCTCCTTATCTGCCATCTGTCCTGGAGGGTACCTGCTCTCAGTTGCTACCTACTGCTGTTCTTCTGAAGCTAGGTACAAGCACAGACCTTCTCGCTTGCCCTGAAAACTTGACACCTATGTCCTGCCTCTGCAACCCAAACCCAGGTGCTCCCCTACCTAATTCACTTGGCCCTGTCAGAACTCACCTGAGCCTTTAGGCTTTCACTGAGTCATTTGAAAAGTGCAGGAGGTGGCTGAGATGGCAGGGACTACCTTTCAGAACACCACCACCCAAGAGGAGAGAGACCCTGGCTCACCCACAGGGGTCCGAATGGGGGACTCCATCCTACAGCTCCACCCCACAGATAGAGCTCCAAGGACCAGCCAAGGACCACTGACCTTCAGCCCCTTCTGCTGAAGCTGTGCAGGGGGAGGACAACAGTCACCCACAACCCACCCCTTCCTCTCTGTTTTTATCTGTCTCCTCCAGCGTTCTTTAAATTTCCATCCTGGGAGAGGAGACTGGAAGTCAGGATCACCTTCTGGAAGGCGTGTCACTCTGTCAATGAATAACAGAATCAGGCTTTCTCTCTTGCGCTATTTTTTTCTCCTGACTTTAAGTCTCATCTATACAGAATGAGATTGATTCCATTTAACTTCGCACAACGGGAAGAAGTGAGAATTATGAATAACACTGTGTGACCAAGGGTAGGTAATTCAAAAATACAACTGAAATACGCATTTCGTAATTGCCTTTGGCATTCTCACAGAAATCACTTGCCCCCACATGAAACCTGACACTGTTGAGATATGTCAGAGAATAGCAATTTTTTCAACGAAGAACATAGAACTATAACCATGTAAGAAACCATAGGGTGCTAGAAACACTTTAAAGAAATGTGACCTCTTCAGCCAAAGCCACTAATGCATGCTGTATCTTTCATTAAAAAAAGAGAATTCAATAAAAATAGGACCATGTTTCTTAAATGATGATTTTTACTAGATTTTTCAGTAAATAACTCTTATAGTAAACACATACTCCAACTACCAATATTTTGTACAAACTATAACTCACAGTAATAGTCAGTCATTAAGGCTCCACTAATATTAATTAGACCAAACCCAGAGCACTACTACCATTTCTCTATTCCTTAGGGCATAAAAGAGGCATATTTGATTTCCTAGCATTTTTCTATCATTTAAAATTCCAAGTAATTTTCCATGTACTCTTGTTGTTCACACAAAAAGCCATTTCTGTAAAGAGTTAGTCCAAATATCTGAACACAAAACATAAATGTCCTTCTCCAAATATTATACAAGTGTGAAACTTACAATATTTTCAGCAGCCCCAGGTGATGGAGAAGTAATGCAAGGCAACCACAGGTAGGATACTGACAGACCATACTTAATTCCTTGTTTTAACTAGAGCTCATACTGGCCAGTCATGCGAGAATCACCTTAGTGTGACCAGTAGCTGCCAAGGTACACAAGAAAAAAGCACACTAACAGTCTTGAGCATCTATTGATTGTATCTAGGTAAAACCTCAGTGAGTACTTGTAAAGTATTCAGTTTAAAAAAAATACAAAATAGAGTTAAAGGATTTTCCACCTCTGCACATTCTCCTTGCAGTATAAATTTGTTTGGGAAAAAATCATGGTAGTAGTGCAGGTATACAGCAGTAAATCACTACTGAAGGGCACAGTTTGAACACTCCTTGCTCAATGCATGAGCTGTCACATCTCTCAAAATTTTGTCACTTAAGCCTCATGTCAGAAGGACACCTTATTTAAGAAAAATACCTTACAAAAAGTATCAGTTCAAAACACCAGAATGAGTTGTCTACAATCTGTTTCATTACTTTCAACCACAAGCAATGGATGCAATACCAATATATGTACCTTTCAGACGATAAGCAGCACTTCATAAAACAGAGGCAATCGTTGTCTAAATGCTTCCTAAACAATACACAATCCTAGGCATCTCAATATAGCCATTAGAGAGAGTGAAAAGAACAATCAAGGAGGAGGTATTTTGTCTGTATTCCAAATAACACTGAGTATTTTCTTGGACAGGAAAGCTGAGTTTATTCCAAAGTTGTGGTGATAGGCAGGAAAGAGAAGACAGCGCCTTGATGGATTGATGACAATGACAATAAGTGATCTTAATGACTAGTTTCAACCTTTCACTGGGGTAAAATGAAGGGATTAAGAGCTTGAGCAATGGATCCAAATAAATCTAGGAACCTGATAGTCCAGCTTTTCTACATGTCACCAGTTTGGGATAGACCTGCAGTAAGACTGAAACTGAGAGATAGATTCCCGTCTAGGAAAAACGCTTCTTATGATTCCACAGCCTGCAAGACACAACTTCTTTCTAAGAGATGCCAGCTTCATGTCTTGGGTCACATTCTGCAGAACAAAAACAGTTCTGCATCCAACACCTGTGTGAAACAGGAGTTTCACCTATGGCGAATATATTCTATTACGGTCTTTAAGACATTTTAGAACATATATAAAATCACTGAAAAAGCCAAAGAAAGAGAAAAGGTAAACATGTGATCTTAACTGACATCATGTAGGGAGACCAGAAAGACCCTGCAATAATCAAGCCTAAGTTCAAGACTTGCCCATGAGCAGTATAATGGGAAACCTCTATGATAGGGCACTCGTTTATAACAGTACAAAAGCAAACAACAGGTTTCAAACACTCCTTGGTGGAGTCTTTTTGATATGTTTATGTGACCTCCAGTAAGGTCAGACACCGCTCAATTAGGTAATGCTTTACTGGGAAACTTTTTGGTGTGTTTATGTAACCAATTCAGTTTCCCAGTAAAGCATTACTTAATTGGGCGGTGTTTGACCTTACAGGAGTTTTGCCACTATCTTCACCATCAGTTATGAATTATACACCCATGTAACAATGGTTTATGCAGTTCTTAAGGTACAGAATAAAATAATAAGCCACAAGATACAAGGTACTAATATAGCTGTAGTCGTGACAGCAGCCTCATGCATGAAAGGGGAAGTTTTCTGTTCTAGGGCTTCCTGTCCTCATTAGGGAGCAATGAGAGACCAAGTGAATTGCATTGACTGCAGCCATCCACGGCCGCCTCTGCTATGGCAGAAGTCCTGCAGACAAACCTCATCAGCAGTAGCAACGCATCAGTAAGGAGAAAAAAAGAGACAGTTCCTTCCTTTCCCTGTTCATTGCTTTCTCAGGCCTCACTGACTCTATGCCTTTGAGTATTAAGACTATGATACTTGGTAGTGCCATGATATTTTTTGTTGGGTGCTCCTCCCAGGAGCTGCCTCTACTCCTGATTCAGGGCTCCTGGGGACTGTAGCCACCACCGTAGCAGGGCAGACTAAGTGTGGCTGCTGCCCTACAGGCACAATTAGCTGTTCTCAGGTCTGTTCATCTCCTCTCAAAGGTCAAGCTCACTCAGCTTTGACTATCCACACAGCTGGACTTCACCCCAGACATGGCATGAAGGTTTCGCTATTGCATACATGCAGAATGCACCTTAAGATATGACAGCCATGACCAAACAGCACAGCAATCTCCACCCATCCCTCCAACAATTTGAACCCAAAGAGTACAGCCTGTCCTTCCCGTACCTTGTGCACCACACCTCGCATTTCTTACTGCTTACCATCACCTATTGTGCAGCAATTGCTTCCTAACTGGTTAATTGCCATGTTCGAATGCAAACTATTGGCTTTAGCCTGTATTTTTGGTAACCATACCATGAAAACCAAACTGTACTGACTCAAACATACTGTCTCAGAAAGAGGAGGGAAGCCTGATTACGATCTTGCTGGTGATACTGCTTTCTCCTTCTTCAAGACAAGGGAAACAAGAAGGGAATGAGAAGAGCTGCCAAGTCTAAACTTTTTCAAAGGTCTAATCAGAAATAAAGCACTAATCAACTGCAACTAACAAGTTTCCAAAAGGAGCAAACAGCAAAAGGGTACTGTCTATTTGTTCACCACAAACTGAACATAATCTCCGTAAACCTGTAAACCCAAGGCCATTGTGTTCAATTTCAAAGTTTTCACAAGACACAAATAAGAAGGTTGGCGCTGATCCTTTATGAAATGTCTGACACAATTCTTCATTTTCTGGCACTTCAAGAACTAATAGACAGTTGGGTGATAGCCAACAGTAAAGAGATCAAAAAAAACCTGCCACAACCTGGTACCGCAAGCAAGTGCATGTCTTCTAGCAAATGAAGGCTATAGATCAGAAAAAACTCCACATGCTGCAAACATCTTTCAGTCATTTACCAACAACAACATCTTCTCTTTCAGGATGTCCTCTATCTGAAGGAAATGAGTTGCTACACTGACAATCCATCATTCCTGACTTCTTCCCTGGTGACTAACTTTCAGAGTCACCAACCTTTACCAAGGAAAGCTTTCAAAGTCACTTAGATGTTCTACCTAATGACTGACTTCTCAGCCTCAGCTCTTCTGATTTTTTAATTTGCTTCTGTTAGACCTTCCACTTCCTTTCACTAATTAGTGCTCCACTTCGAGCCTTTCAGGCTGTCACCTATCAGTCTTGCATTTTATAGCATCAGACTGGGTTAAAGAAAAAAAAAAAAAAAAAAAAAAGAATGTAATCCATAACATCCATTATCCTGTATTTCATGTATATGCAAAATGCCTACACACACTTGACAGTACCTTCAGAATTACAACATAAATGCAGAATGGTTATAAACTTTTGTAATTATTTAATTGTTTTGGTTGGAAGAGACCTTTAAGATCATCGAGTCCAACCACCAACCTAACACTGCCAAGTTACCACTAAACCACATCCCTCAGCACCACATCTACACATCTTTTAAATACCTCCAGGGATGGCAACTCCACCACTTCCCTGGGCAGCCTCTTCCAATGCTTGATGACCCTTTCAGTAAAGAAATTTTTCCTAATATCCAATCTAAACCTCCCCTGGCGCAACGTGAGGCCATTTCCTCTTGTCCTATCGCTTGTTACTTCAATCTGAAAATCCAGAAGTACGTGCTCTATCATACTAGTAAACTGAAATTTTGCACTGTACATTAGAACTTTTAATACCCGTTTCAAAAAGTTTGTTCATGAACTTCTATACTTTTCATTGAAGTGCTAAGACTTTTATATCCTAAGTGACTAAGCAGACAAAGATTGTATATGTAATACTCTTTAGAAGTACAGTGTAAGTGATGCATCTGTTCCCAGTGACAATCAACCAATAGGTTTGCATCACTCCCTCACCAAAATAGTTCTCAAAGGCAAACAAGCCTCCCAGAAGCAATCTGAGTTGTCTGTATTAAGGCCACTTAAAGTATGGAACAGGCAGGTCAAGAAAGGTACTGCCAAAATTCAGAAGATTCACAGGAGCCTATCATATCAGCAGTCCCAGATTACAGTGGTAACAGGCAAGACACATACTGGTTTCTCAAATGCTACTCAACAAATTGCTTCTGTTGCCTGTTCTTTTGTCTGGAATATAATTAACTATCAATATTAGGAGATTTTAAAGTGAAACATTTCAGTTCCATCTTGTACCATGGTCACAGCATGCAGACTCACTTAAAAAAAGGTAGGTTACTGTCTGTTATTTAGTGTATAAGCCAAGGATTGAATTTGGAACTCATCTTTGAATGTAAATACTGAAATAGTATCACGCACAGCGAAACAAAAGCACCAAGTATTTCTTTGTAAGAATTACTTATACTATGCACTTTTAACAGTAATACTTTAAGATTTCTCATTTCAAATAAATACATATTTATGTGCACGCACATACATATATATATATGGTGACACATTTCCAACAAAGCTGACAGGTTTCTCCTGGTTTCCTATTACTATATACGTTCTAAACAACACAAGCTTTTGGCCTAAAAGATTAGTATCTGTCTCAACACTACCTGTGTTTTCTTATTTCATTTGGATTAAAAAATGGTAACATTTCTAAGCAGAGAAAAAGATAATTTGGAAAATTAATCGCTGTCCCTTAGATTTACAGAAACAGAAGCTTAACATGGGTTCGACAGTTTGCCTCACAGATGGAGAGAGTACACACAGCAGACAACTTAAATAAAGCACAATTAATTACTCCACAACTCCATTTTGTACGGATGAAAGCAGCTAACACATGAGTAGAGATTCGTTTCATAAAATGTTGGGTTTATGTGGATACAATCATCTTAGTCCACTGCAGACACTTGCTACCCTCTTTATGCAGATGCCCAGCTCTACCAAAAGTTAGACACAGGCAGACGCCACAGCCTGTGCATGGAGGGAAGGGTCTACTTGACTAAATCTCATAGCAAACGAGAGATCATAGCCTAGAAATATTCTGCACGGATTTCGTTCTGCAGAGTGCTAAGAAACAATAGTTATCTCAGCAATTAGAAGTGAATATCCCTCATCGCTATTATGCATTAGTGAAATCTTAATTTATTACACTGCACTGACTTCCTCTCAGGGAATAAAAGTCATTACTAAAGCTATCACTGAGACAACTATTTTGGAGTGCTATCCAAGAGTCTCAGATGTCTGGCAAGAAAATACGTTATATATTACAACCATCTAAGCTCGTATGATGCTTTTCAGACTTAGAATAAAATGTTGTACAGAGTTTGGAAAATACTGTACAAATTTTTTATTTCACATTTCTTAGGCTTATTTCCAGTCCCTCCTTTAAGAGCTCTAGTCCCTTTCTCCTATGTATTAGGGAATGAAGAATCATTTCTCTGAAAACAGACATCTGAAGTGAAAAAAGAAAGAAATCAGATGTAACAGAGGAGGACTGCCTTCTACCAGGCCTCTAAATCTCATTCCTAAAGTAAAAATGTATCCATAAAAAGCAAAGTGAATCACTGAAATGCTATTGCCATATAACTTTTAAATCACCAGAATGTTTTGTCAGTCAATACTCAAATGTATTTTGAAGCCTGGAGCATAAAAAAAGGATGCACAATGGCTGTTAAACTTTTTAAGTTGTTATTCAGGGGTCTTTTCTTCACGTATAGCTAAAACGCAGAGTGAGAAAGCGGAATGCCAAACACGTATAACTGCACATCACGATTCCACACAGTCATTGCATTAGAACAAGTAAGAACATGCAAATAAAAACATAAACCTATACACCAAAAATTTAATTAATTAAAAAATTAATTAAAAATCTCTTCTGAGGCAACCCGAAGTGTAAATTTAACTTACCCATACAAATTCCTAAATGCATGTATACATATATACATAATTCACCTGATGTTATACTCATTGAGTGGTACCATACAGTTCTTGACCTTGGTGCCCAACGAACCAACTGTTTTATCACTGCAGTGGATCTGTTAATTTCTTCCATTAAATCTTGCCTAAAACAAGAGATTTTTCAGGAAGCTGCATCCCAACATGTTCCAATTCTATCTCCAAATGTAGAATCAAACATAACGGGGAGACTGTAGTTCTGTGCTTTGTTAACCTTTTTCCCCTGTCAGTGTTAATCCACTTATATGTCATCAGTCATTCACGTTAAATCACTTAGTGACTTACACTCTCAGCTCTATAATACCACCTCGTAAGCCTCTCTAAGCTTCTGCAGCCTCATCTTCACTGTGCTTGGTTCACATCATTGTTAAGTATCTCAGATCTTGGCTGACAGTCTTCTAGCCAATTTTCCAGCTGTAAGAATGAAGATGAACAGTAACAATCTCAGTATTTCCAATCTGCAGCTGCTCGATTCTTTCATGCTCTTTTCCTGCTTTCTTTCTATTGATAGAAACACTTCCTTGAGTTTTAGGAAAGTTTACAGAATAAGACTGAAGAAAAAGCTCTCTTCTGCAGGGCATTCTTGAATCCAATCAGCAGATAAAAAAAAGAAATCAATTACAAGGGAGTGACACTGATTTTCATAATGCTTTAAATAATCTTTTCTCCTGTATGATGTGAGTCTGCAAACAATCCTAAATACAGAAAAAAGTAAGTTAAACAAGAGTTTTTCTTTAAAAAATCCGTTATTTTAGAGGACTATACAGTGTAGTAAATGACCAAGCAGTCTCTAACATTCAACATGTCCCAGGGAACAGAAAAAAAATGGGGTCTGTTTCCAACAGTTTTCAATAAATTCCATTAATTTTCTCCATAATTTTTCTATATAACTGTGATAAGAAATCAGGATTAAAATCTCAGTGAAACAAATTATAGGGGTTTCTTGTACTGGAGAGCAAATGCTAACTCAGACATGCCTGTCAGTACCCACTAGAGAGAATACTCTTCAAACTTGCTAAACAGGAGAAAATCTTCTCATGAAGCAACTCTTAAATCATTACTATGCTTCTCTTCCTACCCACACTGCGTTTAATGCAGTTATTTTAAGTCTCTATGAAAAACCATGAGGAGAGATCATCAGAATTCACAATTACTGCTTTGCTTCACCCACACATTGTACCTACACTGTACTTCCTCCACGCATCGGAGGACCGACTTCAAAGTCAACGTCCTGATGTTCCAGCAAAGGCCGGGCATTGAGCTATTGGCCAAGACTCCCAGAGTGCTGAAATACTATTTGCAGCTTAAGTATAGTGCCAGTTTAACAAATAATGTCAAAACATACACACAGACGACCTAACCCGTCACATAATTCCAGTTACTGTCATCTTCTACAGGGAAAATTGCCTCCACATCAAGTCCAAAAAGGTGAATAGAAGACTACACCATGCCAAAAGTCCTGCAAGGACATCAAGTCTATTCACATTTAACTATTTCACTGAAGTCCCTAACAACTTTCAAACTACAGTGACTGCCTATTCATCACTGCTGCCAAAGTGACCAGCTGCACACTTTGCCACAGGCCTCTGGCAAGTGACACCAGCCATCCAACGCACTCCTGCACCCTCCAAACGGGAAGTTTTGTTCTGGAGAGAGAAAAGGAGAGAATTCTCCCTTGCCATGCCAAAAGCCTCAATCACTGCTTCAGTGCCTGAGGCCACTTACTAAATATAAAGCAAAAGCATGCCGTAAATTACAAAACAGTAGTATTATTCATATTTAACTCAGTAAGTGCTGGCATGCTGCGCCCAGCCTGCCACAACTCTGTCTCAGAAGAAGAAAGAACTCCACACCACTTCGATTTTGCTGCCAGGTACTGAGAGGGCTGTGAATAACGCTGACACGGGATGCTTCCATACCCCTCCTGCAGAAATTGTTTTCAAATGCTCCAATGTAGTACCGTTCTTATGAGCCACAGATGCCTACAGAAACTCTGAGAAGTACCATCCAGTACAACTTATTTGAGCACTTTATTGAAGTGTTTTGGAGTAATCATCTTTAAAGTGTTCAAGTTATTGCCATTCACAGTTACATCCAATGAAACTCAAGTCCTACAATGTTAGTAAATCCTCTCAAGTACAATTTTTCCTCAGCTACCTATTCTTTTGCAGTCACAGCGTTGTTTTCTATTACCCAAAACTAATTCACACAGCATTTCATAATCTTTATGATTAATTGTAGACAGTAGAAAAATAAATATTTGACACTTAAAACCTGCATTCCACAAAAGCAGACTTTGTAAAAAAACCTGTGCCTGGACACAGAAAAGTGCATAAATTACCCATGCAACAGCAGGAAGCAAAGCAGAACACACTGATGCAGTCAAATAAGCACTGAATGAAAAAAAGTAGTAGTGTTTTAAGTCCTAAAGAGCTGTTTGCTTCTAAATTGTACCTTTACAGCACATCTATTAAAAAGTGCTACACAAAAGCTATACGGCAATGAAGTTCTTCTGAATTACTCTCTTTTATGTACATACTTACTAAATTACCGAAACATGTCTAAATGTATTATTCATAAATTATATTAAACTGCAAGTTATCTCAGAAATTGTCCAGACTTTACAAACAGGACGACTGATGCACACTGCTTAAATAAATGGCCAAAAGGGGACCTATGTGGATGGCAGATGTCAGAAATGGTTTCTTTACCTCTGCCTCTTGGTGCACACAGTAAAGGGTAAGGTCATGGTCCCAGAGTAAGTGTCCAGTCAAATCTTAACATTTGACACTACTAAATCCTTATATCCTTGTTTTCTGGCTCTGACCTATTTGCCCTGCAATGCTGCAGCAGTGCAAAGCAACTGGAAACCCAGCAGCCCTGCCAGGGGAGGATTCCCCCGCAAGCGGTAATCCCTGGGTGGCAGGACACCAGCCACATCGGCATCCAGACCCTGGGAAGCAGGGGAGCGGGGACCCGAGACCCAACAAAGAGCCGGAGATCAGCTGTGCTCCTGACAAAAGCCAGTCCAAAAATACATGCATGAGTTCCTTGGTGCCCACAGTGCCACCACCAGCAGCAGCTAATGCAGCAGCACTCAGCTCCTCACGGCTGAGCAGACCCTGTCTCCAGGGACGGCCACACTTCTGCTGAAAGCCACAAATTACGCTTTTTATAAGCCAAATTTAAAATAACATAAGTATCAAGAGGAGGTGATTACTCACTGAAGCAGCAAGGCTCAGCTCTTCACATCTCTTAATTAGCTGCCACTAAAAATATAAAATCCTCATGTGAGAATGACATTCAATAGCCCTCAATTCAAGATATTATAGGAGGCTCAATTAAAAAAAATAAATCAGATCACTGAACCAAATGCACTGCTATTGACAATGGCAACATATGTTCTCTAGCATTACCTTGGTACTACAAGTAAAAGTGATCCTAAAATTTGAATTAGCACAATAAATTAATTTGACAAAAAATTAATCAGTGAGATTAAAAACCATTGTGGGAGTCTGAATCAGTCAAGAGCATGAACCAACAACTAGAATATTCATAATTCAAAAATTAAAATAATGTCATTGCTAATTTCAGAATGTGATATTATTATTGTATTTTTATGTGGACTAACTTTACATCGCAGCTAAACTGTGCTGACATTACAGGTCCATTTAAAACAAAAAGAAAACCTCGAAGTGTATGATTCTTAAAGTAATCATTTTACCCTAGAGTTTTTTTAAAAGATGTTTTCTTGTTCTATTTTCCTATTAAGAATTCTGACTTTATTAGACTGTAAAAACAGAATGTTAAGTATAAAAGGCAGAAAGCATTATTTAAGCAAGAATGTCAGAAATATCTCTTATATTCACTCACTGTTGATTATTCCAAAAGTACAAATTGAATTACACATGAAGTCTCCATAGCTCATTTATTCTGTATAGAAACCTGTATCATTTCTTCAGAAATAAGCTTACCTTGTAAATTATACTGCTAATCCATCAAATTCACACGGTAGAGTAGGTACAGTTTTATATTCATTAGGGATTCATTTATAAAACTGACAACCTGGCACAGTTTGTACTCAGCGTAACAGGACAAGTTGGAATAAAAATTGAATCATACAGAGAGACAAGTTCAAGTCAGTGAAGATAAAGAATACTGACAGCACAGCAATAAAAGGACACTCAATTTTTTCAGTATCTGGCTTATAATTCACCAAACTCAGCTATTCTGTTCAGCACTGGTGTCTTCAGGATTATACACTAAAATGAAACTTAAAGTCTTTCTTCCACAAATATTTAAATGGCGATGGTCACAATTCTGGAGTGCTTGGATTCAAACAGAATTTTCAGCATACCTACACAGACTCCTTAGGAACAAAATGGTTCCTTCAGGACTCACCAAGGTACAACAAAGTGCAAGAAAAAGGCCAAAAGGAAAGCTGTTCCATCATAAGCAAAGAGGAGGGCAGAACACTGAAGCAACTCTGCAAAGTCAGATACATGGATGCGTTTGGAAATGTAACTGGCAACCCAGCTGTTCTAGCTGAACTTTTTCAGCTGAACACCTCCAGATACACACAGAGAACAGATTAGTTTGGAGTTTCAACTAGACAGGAAATTTTGCCCTCTCCCACCAGTGGAGACGAGGACGTGGAGAAGGATTTTGTGTGCTGTTCTTCTTAGAAGAAACTTGCAAAATTTTATTTTTCCTTTAACTGATTTTTGAGCCCCTGTGTACAGTATTACCTGTCTGTTCAGAAAGATCAAATTGTAAGGTCCTGCATTACCTTTACGGATTCAGCTACACCTTTCATTTCGTGTATTTTTGGATGGTTGCTTTACCTACCTTTTTTTTTTTTTTTTTTTGTAGTGAACATTTCGTCTACATTTGGTAATATTCCCATTTAACATAAAAGGATAGACATACACCATGGTTTGATACTGCAAACATCACCCCAGGCAAATGAATAATTTTACTTAAAGAAGCACTTTTCTTGGCACTAGAAGATGCAGCACTGTGCTTTAACACATGAGAAAATAGAAACACTAGCAAAACTGCAACAAAGTCCTCCTTCTAAGCAGTTTCAGAGATAACTGAAATCTTTTGGAAAATAAAAAAAAATCCCAGGAACTAGGCATACAAGCATATAATGTACTGCATGAATTGTTATGGGTTTGACTTGAAGATGGATGTAACAACTAAATATATTTATGCTACAAGAAATGCGCTATAAGTGAGATGTTACATTTATGACCATAATACTTCAAATTCACATAATAGCCAAATTATTAATTTAAACCCTTATTTAATACTCAGAATCTAAATTATGCAGAGGAATGCAGAACTCAGAAATAGTGAAAAAAACAAGTCTACTTCTAAGGAACCTAAAAGTTTAATGTTACAGAACAGGAGAATAATGCAGGAAAGACTTTCTCAATTACAATAATTCACAATTAAAACAGGACATTTGATATTTTGCCTGGGAAAACGGAAGTAAAGGCTTGACCTGGACAGCAGTCAGTAGTCAACCAACTTTGAAGACTACTGGGTCCTTTTGATAAAGCACACTGCACAGTACAAATCTCCTAGGATCATACTGTAAATGACCACCATGGATCTATATAACAGCACTGAAACATGATTATCTAAACCGAATGTATTTCTACAGCTGTCTTTATGAGTTTTCTGGACCTCTGAATTTACTTGTGGCATTCTTTACTCATGGCAAAGTGTCTCCTAATAGCTTGGTACTTTTCCAGATAAAATGCAACACAACTGAAATGCAAACATTTTGCTCAATTTGCAGTCAAAGCAAGGTATCCTATTTTAAAGAAATAAGCCTTTGAATTGGTAGTAACAACTTTTTTAATTCATGCCATTGGGTGTACTAGTAAGCAAACGACATTTAATTATCTGTATTTGCAACGGAACTTAATAGTTTAGCATAGCCAAGAGCATTAAAAAAATCACATTAGTCATTGTATAATACTAACATATTTAAAAAAAAAAAAAAACAAAAAAAAAACCAGGAAAGTTGGCTGAAGGCGTTATGCTAGAAAAAACGAGTAGCAGGTAAATGTATACTGCTAGATATTCCTGTCAAAATTACGGGCTACCTATGAACGCGTCTATGGTACCTTAAAGTTTATCTCTCAAAGGCGAGGAAGGGCCAAAATAAAATACTCTTTCAAATTTATTCTTTCAAATTTACCTCCTGATGAGTATTATCCAATAGGCAACCAGTAACTATTTTTTCACCACATTATTTTATTGTTGCAGAAAACCTGTGATGAATTAAAGTATCCATGTTTTATGGATGGAATTTTTCTGAACAATAAATCCTGTGGCACTGGTGCACTCCAAGTTCAGCCCATGTTAAAAAAACCAAATCACCTTCTAGGAACTCTGCAACAGTGTAAGAAAGTAATCTATTCCATGTCAGCATTTAACTACTTTTAACTTGTCCATCATTCTCCTCCTGACCCCCTTTTCTCATTTGCTTCCCTATCTCCATTTTTTCAACACATAGAGGATTTACAGAAAAGCATCAATCATAGCACTCAGCTCATTTCAAACTACTTAGTGTATCTTTAGTAAGCATAGCATGATACCACAAGACACAAAAAATAAAAAGCACATGATCTTATATCTAAAGATAGTATAACTCATTTTTGAATGCTTGACTGAAAGTATTAATATGCTTTAGTTTTTTAAATGTTACAAAAACTAACTGCACAGTTGCATAACATGCCATATTTTATCACAATCATCTTCGTGCACAATTACCGACCAACATCTATATGTATGAGAAGTATTTTGTAAGTATTTTATTAGAAGTATATATAAAATGTAACTAAAAAACACCAACTGATTGAGTTATTAAAATTGACACTTCTGACCTAATTTGTGGTCATAACTCTTTCATTTTTAACAAGTAGGTTTTCATCTTTACAAATGATACTGGATGCTTATAGTGTATTGCACTCCAATTACCACACAAAATAATTAATTAAATCAGACAGTAATGGTGAGACAGCAAGCACACCAATAACACTGCATAGTCTCATTATTACACAATAATGTTTGACAGCTCTTAGAAAAAGCTGCAAAACCTGTGCTATCAAAAGTCACATGTAAGCACAGTACTCTATTACTTTGCTTTCTACAAATGAGGTCATTCCTGACATAAATTACATTTATTTGATCTGTGTGGCCAGAAAGAATCATAACTCTTCAGCCATGCCCCTCTCCTCAACAGCAAGAGTCCGAAAGGGCTACAAGATAGAAAAATGATTGTCAACCAACAACAACAGATGAATGTTTGCACAGAACACTCTTCCAGAAAGTAATTGATAAATAAGTAAATATTCCTGTAGGGAGAAAAGAAACAAAGGGTTATATAGCAGGGAAACTCTGGTAAGAAATTGTACCTGTGACTGCCTTCAAAACTCATCGCTCAACAACGGCAATCAGTGCCATACAAAAGCCTCAGCTGCCACAACTTTCATTCCATATTTTGTAAGCAGGCTAGCCAACTTTCTCCTTCCCGAGTAAACAGGTCTCAATCTTGAATCAATTTCTTATGTTTTAACTATATCACAAAGGCTGATCAGAACGAAAAAGGCTGTGATGTCTCTCTGGGCATGAATGTTTTCCTGTGCACTGGTGTTTCTGTGCATGGGCTGGAGAGGAAGGTGGTAGCTCACCCAGTGGACTAACACTCAGATAATAGGTACCATTAGGGAAAAAAAGTCCAAAGCCACATTCAGTTTTTCCTCACCACCTAAAGGATGCAGAGGCTGCTTAAACATGAACAGGGACAGAAGCGACTTGACATTCTGTTGTTTTAAAGGGAGGTTTGGGATGGTCCCACCTTTCCCTACAGGTGAGTTATGATTTACTACTAGCACATAATGATCTCAAAACAGGCCAACTGCTCTCCTACAGATTTAATTTTAATTTTCTTCCTGTTCCTCCATCCATGCCCTCTGTGTTTCCACCATTTTTCATCCCATCTACCGAGAACCTCCTTCAGACTGTATTTCTACTTGCTTATATAAAATCATGAGAATAACTGAGGACTATAATTTAATACTTTCTGGAGGAATACTTCAGAAAGATTGGGTCTTCCAGTCTTACAAAAGTGGGTTGGAACATTAAAAAGCTCTGCTGTCCCAACCTCTTCCTGGTAGAAAACTGCATTTCATGTTCCTTTCCTGTTCTTCCCTTAAACCTGAGCTGAGAGTCTGGCAGGAGATTCTCAAAAAGGATGGGCAACCCATCATGCAGCTAACAGAACAAAAATGGAGACACACACCTTTAAAAAATCCAGCAAAACAAAGCAGGGACAAACAAATCAACTAACACCACAGATGGATACAAATCAACCTACAAAAGTTTAAAGCTCAGTTGTAGCTCTTGGCCATGGTACTGAGGACTGCAAAAGTCTAGGAAAAGAATTGCTTGCAGAACATATTTCCTACTGAAAATCACTGAATGAGTAGAACAGAAAAATGCTTGGAAAAGTCCCTGCTCCAACTTTCAGGTAGAATAAATCAGCATGACAGACAGGCTGCTGAGCCACTGATGTTAAGCTTGGTGCCCAGTTTCCTGAGCTGCTGTAGACTCCAAGGCACCTACTGATGTGCTGCCAAAGCAAACTTTGTTTTGGGAAAAAAAGATTTGAGCACATAGAAAGTTCAATGTTTCTAGAACGAAACACTTCAGAATATTAGCAGTAAGAAAAAAATCCAAAGCAAATAAACATATGCCAGGCATTTTTCATGAAGTGAAATTTCGTTTCCTGAACTGTTCTGGGGTCTTCTCTGTACTTAGGACCCAAGTTTCATCTTAGGTAGACAAGTGTGCTTTTTCCACTTCTGTTCATACATTTATGTTTAAGGCAGGTCCCATTCCTGCTTAGGAAATTCCTAAGTTCTATGACAATCTGACAATCTGTCAATGACATACGCACTCTGGTACGAGAAACAGCTATAGTAACTGGTAACTGCAGAAAAACAGGTATGTCCACAATATTATTAAGTAGGCTGAAGCAAACCTCAAGTAATGTCTGTTTTATTTACTGACTTTTAGCAGTATGGTCACTTGCCCTCTCTCTTCTTTTTAATGACAGCTGAGGTTTTTTGTGTAACAACTTGATTTCAGTCAAAGGTGAGATGAATGGTAAAATTTGGTAGTACAGAAGTAAAAAGTAGTACAGTAAAAAGTAGTACAGACAGTAAAAAATTGAATTATTTGTTAAAAGTTACTTTAAATCCCCGAAGTCATCAAGAAAACCCCACCTTCTCCAGAAACAGATTGTTATACTTCTCGTATTCTGAACAAGCTTTCTTTTTCCTTAGTGAACCTCAGCTCCTTGTTAGTTCTCAGTACCTTCTGAAAGTGTCTTTCATGGAACTTGCAATTTTTGTAACTTCTGTGTTATCTAAAATATCAACCAGCACCCCAAAAAGGAGATTGCCGTAATTCTTTCTTTTTCCACCTGTACCTTGGACTAGACCTAGAACAAGACTTCATTCAGTAATTATTAAGTCCTCACACCGACTATACAGTGAGAGAACCAAACAGTGCAGGAAAGCACATTGCAATTTTCAACACACAGAGCAGATTCTTGACTGAACCTAAAACTTATCTGTTAACCCAGTTCTTGACCTCCCTTACAATGAACTCTTCTCAGAAACTGGTTCTGTATTTCTAATCACACCCTGTTAGCTTTCCTTACAAGAGCTCTTTAACCAATCTCAGGCAAAACTGTTGCCTCACTGGCCCACCAGAAAAAGTCTGCTCCTCATTTATATGGTACTTCTGTGGCTGAGTGCACAAAACTTGCAACCACTGCTCCTGCTGGCAGGAATCCACACACATCAGTAGCCTGGGGACAACTGAGTATCAGTGATGCATTATGCTGCATGCCCTCCCTACACGGTGTTAGCAATAATTTAGCAAAAGTAAAAAATTTCTTTCAAGTGCTGCAGCTGAATGCCACTCTGCACAGAATGGAAGTTTCCTTACAAGAGAAATTCCTGTATGCCTACAGAACTTCCAGTTAATTCACCTTCAAATCTTCTCCAAATACTTCCCCTACACTAACACACAAAAATTCAGCAATGCAATAACTTTCATTCCATCTTGATTTCCCTTTGAACAATGGGTTTTACACTTAATGAAAGAAGAGTGCCTGAAAATAAAAACTTTTGATACATTTATACACTCTAGCTCATCTATAAAATGTCTTAATTCTTAGGGGACCAGTAAAGCCCATTAGCAAAACTAGTGCTAATATTCTGTGAAAAACACTAAGGTAAAACTAAAAATCTTATGAGTGCTTCGTATTACACTAAAAGCAACATTACCGTAATTAAAACACAGCCTCTACAGTATATTAGATTAGCTGTTCTGGAAGTTCATTATCTAACGATGAAGTGACTGGAACTGATATTCAAGCTAAAACATGTTTCCTACCTTTCAATTAAGAAACACTGCACAGAGGCCAGCAATGCCACCTAGTAAACGCGCTCCCTCCACTGCTGGGTGCAAACTGCTGCGCTTCAAGCGATGCAGACAACAGCCAGCCCTGCTCACACGTATGGATTATTTTGAGGTAAGGATGCAGTGAGCCGAGGAGCATGCAGAATCACTCTGCAGCTGAGATGATTACAGCCAGGTTTAGACACATCAGGGCTGCAGACCTTCATTGGCTTGGAGCCTCCCGTGCACAGGAACAACAGCTGGAGGGTCACCTCCGTCCCACAGCTCACACTGCAGCACAGCTCTGCTCCAAGGAGGCTCGCAGATTTCTCTCGCTCTAATTACTCATTCCCAAAGCCCAAGTGGAAGCATACTGAGTGTGAGTAGCCCATGCTAATTTTAGGACCTTAGATCCACTATGTCCCTCCAGGATGTTCTGTCGGTTCCCCAAAGACAAATCTTACAAAACTTTTTTGTGCTTCAATGCAGAAAAGCCAAAACATGAACATAAATAGAAGACGCAATCCTTAAAAAGACAAGAAAGACTATTGGAAAGAAGTACTTTAATGAATAGGGAGGAGAATCTGCATGAAAAGAATCACAAAAAAAGAAAACAAAATCAGTTTTGATTCACTACAGCAATGTCTATTTTTCTCTAGCGGTCTGTGGAACACACAACCCCAAACTAGTTAATGTCTCACTTCCACAATATAAGGAGAAATATAAGCACCTCTGACTGAGATTTCACATAAAATGACAGCTAAGTGGGAATCTGTCTCACAGTGGAAGCTAATGAGGGAGGGCAATTGCTCACCCCTCCTTATGGATTTAAGTACTTCATTCTGTGATGCATAAAAGCAGCTGTCATGATCCAGGATCCAAGGCTCCAGAAATTTCCTCAGGTGATGCAACTGGGTCCCTGCAGTTGGAGGGAAAGGGGCTTCCCTTTCTCCCTGCAGCATCTTCTCTGATAAAGTTATTCGCCTGAGCAGCCAGAGATTCTGACTTAAATGGTTTCTATGTTTGAGGAACCTGAACCTCTAATTCCCATCTCAAAGGGAACTTCAAACCATCAATCTAATACGCAAGTTAATTAGAAACACCACATTTATGTGTTTGGACCAAGCAGACCAAATATAGAATAATAGAATCATTTAGATTGGAAAAGACTTTTCGGTGAAGGAAATTTTTCCTAATATCCATCCTAAAGCTCCCCTGGCGCAACTTGAGGCCATTTCCTCTTGTCCTATTGCTTCTTACCTGGGAGAAGGGATCGACTTCCCCCTCGCTACAACCTCCTCTCAGGTGGTTGTAGAGAGCGAGAAGGTCTCCCCTCAGCCTTCTCTTCTCCAGGCTGAACAACCCCAGTTCCCTCAGCCGCTCCTCGTAGACTTGTGCTCCAGACCCCTCACCAGCTCTGTTGCCCTTTTCTGGACACGCTCCAGCACCTCAATGTCTTTCTTGTCGTGAGGGGCCCAAAACTGAACACAGTGTTCGAGGTGGAGCCTCACCACTGCCGAGGACAGGGGGACGATCACTGCCCTCGTCCTGCTGGCCACACTATTGCTGATACAGGCCCGATGCTGTTGACCTCCTTGGCTGCCTGGGCACACTGCCGGCTGTCGACCAACACCCCCAGGTCCTTTTCTGCCAGGCAGCTTTCCAGCCACTCTTCCCCAAACCTGTAGCACTGCATGGGGTTGGTGTGACCCGAGTGCAGGACCCGGCACTTGGCCTTGTTGAACCTCATAGCACTGGCCGTGACCCATCCATCCAGTCTGTCCAGATCCCTCTGTAGAGCCTTCCACCCTCCAGCAGATCAACACTCCCACCCAACTTGAATCTGTAGAAACAAATCAGGCAACTGTACAACCTTTTCTTCTTTCTTTTTCTTTCCCTCATTAGCCTCTTCATTTGAGAAGACCCCGCTTTTTTAGGTAACGGGTGGCCAGCAACTGATGATGAAAGTACAGCATTCTCATTTTAAACTCACGATTGAGAAGTCTCATGCTGAAAATTCTTCCTCAATTACAGCATGCAGCAACGGACAGAAATGGAAACAGAAACTGCTTCCTTTAAAAACCAAAACCATTAGAAAAAGCTCTTTAATAGAGCAAAAGACACAGTAAATTAATGATCACTTTGCTCTATCGTAACTTTACAACTGTTTCGAGGTAACAATAAGTAATACTGTATGTCGGGGAACAATGGCAGCTAAAAGTCTCAAGTCAGCTTTTAAAAAAATAATGCATTTATTTTGTAATAATTGTAACTTAAGAACATGGTCCCACAAATGTTTAGCACCACTTACAATAAAACATTTGAGAGCAATAATTCACAGTGGTGTAAAAATCATACACTCCAAGAAAATAAAATAATATGAGAACTTAGTGTGAATTCTTGGCTAGTGAAGTAAAACCAGAGCTCAAAAACAAATTCTTGACTGTCTCCTTTGGTGATGAAGACACACAATAGATACACTGAAGAATTACCCACCTCATAACTTTGAATTTCTAGTAATCCTAAAACTAACAGATTAAACCCTGAAACATCTTATTTTAGTGGTCCCTAGAAGCCTGTGTATATTTTTAACATTCATAATGTGCCCTGCTGGTTCTCCTATTCCCAGGACTTCTGTGGAGGACTGCTGTCAGTAATTGTTCCTCTTCTGCCTCCCAGCTAATTACATTCTTCCCCCCAAGTGGAGTTCGGAAAGGTGTAATCTTTGGTCATGCAAGTTTCTTGCTGAATAGAAAACATACCTTTGAAAGAGTTTTTTGGTGCTCGTTGATGAAAGAACCCCTTTAGTCAGGTTGATTTCTACACTTCAGAACCTAAAAAGGTTACTGTCTAGTATCCCCTACTCTCTGCACCTGTTAAATGGTGTATTACCTTTGCTTTCTGTAAACATCTGACCAGAAAACAAGCCTAAGATAGCTCTGTGAAATTCTGAACAAAACCCTCAAATTTAACAAGTCATACTGTGTGGAAGTTTGGGAGCTTTAGCAACCTACTCCTGCACGCCTCAGCCAGCTGATGATACTTTTTTTGTAATTATGCATTCTAATATTTGTATCATTAACTGAGTTTGTTGGAAATCTAAAAAGCAATATGAGAACCAACCATTCGTTCCCACATTTTAAGGACAGATAGAGATCAGCTACCACAGAAAGTTTCTTATCAAGTGAGTAGAATACATCAGAGAGACAAGACGTGGGAACCAAAGGAGATTTGAGAGGTGTTTGCATTTGGACCCATCAACCATTGGATCCAAAACAGACTTTACATCTAAAGCAGCTTGTGTTGGCTATGCAAAAAGGACAGAGCTAGCAACAGGGAGCAGGACACTTCACTCAAAATGTACACAGAAATGACAACATGCAAGACATGCAGACGAAACACAAGTGTGTATAGAGATACAATGCCTGTAGAAACATGGGCCTATGTATTTTTCTGTGGCCAAACACTGAGTTCCACTCTACATACATTTCTAATAGGGGGATCAGTAGAGATGGTAGAGTCAACACAATTATTTGGTAGAGTTACAAGTACAGCTCCTTTTTTTAATCTACTGAGAACACTTGAATGCTAATGCATAATATTCTAATAGGAATTGCACACATTTTTGACTGCTGTATTAATAAAGCTACATTCATATTCTATTCCCAATGATTCACCAGGCAAGTGGACCACGGAATGATTAATTTTACAGCATTCTCAAATTTAAGTTTTCTGGCAAGGTGTTTTCAGGGTTGACCACAATGACGATTCAAGTACTCTGGAAAGCAATGTCCTGTCCTGGTAAAGGTCTTTCATCATCTTCACGTTATCACATCCAAGCTCCTTCCCACAGCGCATCAGAGCACTCATCTGCTGCTTCTCTGCGCTCCAAGTAACTTGGACGGGCACAGGCGGAGGACTATCACCCTGGGCACACGCAGACTCTTCTTGGGAGGATACTCCATACCTTGCTAGCTAGCTTGCAATCACTAATAATAAAACACAGGTGATACTCACTCCTAACTAGGCCAAAATATAACGTCTACAAAAGACTGAAACGGCAGGACAGCCAAATACATTCTCACACTTATATCACGATGGACATATCACAGATAAATTCTTTAATATGCTGTCCAAAACATTTGCATTTACTTTTACATTCATACCTTTTATTGATGAAATGCATACGTAACATCCATGATTTAATGAAAGGGCAGGAAGTATACAGTAAACCTGTTAATTTTTAAAACATTTCCAGGAATGCAGAAATCCACAAAAAAAACTAAGAACTTTTCATATGAAAGATGAAAAAATAACAAAACATTAAACCTGGCAACTGATTATTTCCAAGCACAGAGTAAGAACGAAATTGATCAGACGCAAAATGCCAACATACAGTACGTGAGATGTGTCAGTCAGCACTCAACAGAGCTGAACATAAACTGTTCAAGCTTACATATTTCTATACAGAGGGAGAAAAACTGTCCCAAGTCCAATCTCCTTCAAGATTTTTTATTTCTCAAGCATTGAATTGCATCAGGCGTTTCAAGGTCTTCGTTTACAAACCCTTCCAAGCCTCTGCTTTCATGTATATAAACCTGTAACGTATTAAAAATTAATGAACTTACTCTTAGAAGCTAGACTCCCAGTTGGCATTGTCTCTGGAAGGAGCTGGAGAGGAACAAGAGTCTGCCATATCAGTTTGGGGAGTCCTTATCAAATATTCAGTTAACCTAATTCCTGAGAGAATGTGAATTTTTAAATATGATTTTAAATGTACAGGAGTGCATTACCTCTCTGCTAAAATTTTTATGAACCACTCACTTTGAATATATACATGATGCATTTGTTTATGAATAGACAATTTCAAAGTGCATTACATATATACACATTTCAAAGATGATTTAATGCGAGCTTGACATACACAGTAAAAGTAATTTAAAAACAGTTACTATAACTGTTTAATGAGTAGCCCAGTAGCTCTGGGCAGGGAAGGGGTTGGGTTTGCTATTTTCCCGTGCTCAAGAGGTATAAATTTAATAAAAAGTAAGTTGAAAAGCAAAATAGCTACTGCCCAGTAAATGCAAGAACAGTTACCACAACAGAGATGTGGGCTACACAGAGAACTGTGATTAAGCCTTTAAATAACAGATGAATCTCTGACGCTCGGAATTTGTGAGCATCCACAGTTTGTGAGCATAGACCACAATGTCTATGATGGGCCAAACAATGAAAAGGCCGTAAGATTTCCTTACATTTAAGCAAGAAGGACACAAAAGAAAACAAAAGATCAGTTTTGGAGTTAGAGCGCTTCAAAAAAATTTTAGACAACCGTTTTCAAGTCTGTATGAAATTGTGATGGCTTAAACTGAGATTTGAAATGTGCTTTACTACTGCTCTCTTTTCTCACCAAGCAGAAAGAAAATGTAGGACAGACAGCTTTTTGTGCCGAGATATTGCAAAAACCTCTGGGGAGCAAATCAATGGAAAACTGTTCAGATTGCCTTACTGAGGCGGAAGCAATCATGACAGTCCCTGTGAGATCCTCCAATATTTGGGGTATGATACAGGATCCACCTGTATGAAACAGGTGGCTCAGAGTTTACAGAGAGCAGACACTGGAGGAGATCTGACAACAGCCAGTCCAGGAACAGATTCTAAACTGGTTCCTGCCACAGTCCCTACAATTAGATCTGCTGGTGAATTAAGTCAGTCCTGAGAGATGCTGAACATCTCCAAAGTCTTTTAGTTTCTATTCATGGGTGGGGGCACACAGAAGGGAGCTGCTCTGAAGAGAGACGATTTTAAAGGAATTACATTATCCATAATGAACTCATTTGTGCTGATGAATTCCTAATCACATGCAAAAGCATGACTTCTGCAAGCCAGAAGAAACTCCAATGCTCACAAAAATGCCAGGCGTAGACGGGACATCATAAGTACAGTAAAGACAACCGGCCACACATTTCGAGACCGAAGATTAAGCTTTCTGGCATACCTTTATTTTGCTTTTACCTGTTCCTATAATTAACCATTTATCTTTCAACAAGTACCTAAGCTTATTTGAACGTTTTTCTGGACAAGCAACTATCAGCTGCATATCCTTCTAAATGTATCTAGCTACTAGCCATAAGATGGGCACAATTTTATGCAATCAACTCAAATAATCTGCATAAGGTACCACATATGCAGTAAAACTCATTATATGATCTAACAGACCTGGGATGCAAGACATGTATTTAAAATCACTGCATCACCAGTCACTGAAGCAAATGCTTTAGCAAGTCAGATCTTTCCAGATGCTTTTCCTAAATAATGGCCATATATGCTTTTTTGGGTGACGGTTACAATAAGTAACAATAGTAAAGAATGGCTCTGTTCTAGTTAAGGTTTACTGTTTAGTAAATAGCTGTTTGCTATTCAAAAGGATTATTCCTCCAAATCAACTTGTTTATCAGCTCTACTTCACTGGTTCATTTCAACCCCTGGGATTCAATGGGAAAATAAAATGAAAAGTGGTAGCAACAGCAGGTAGAGTTACCTCCGACTGCACAAATGTCCTCTGCCTGAAGGAGCACTAAGTGGGAACTGGGCATTTGTGGTGTTTTCACACTCCGATCATCACCCAAACAGCAGGGTGGTACTGACTGGCACTCAGACTTCCTCAAGCTATGAACAACTGGTAAGGCTCCTGAGGTATAGTTGCCAGGTTTTTCTTTTTAATTCATTAAATAAAATCTTAGAAAACTTCAATACAACTAACAGAACCAAACCAAACCAAAAAAACCCAAAAAACGTTGTTCTATATGCAGAGTGTGAATTATGGTATTACTGTTTGTGCAGAGCTCAGCAATATGCAACTGTTGCTTCTAAACATTATGCCAATACAAGGAAACATGTAGAAAAAGCAACCTCTAGTAAGCTATACAGTATCAAAACATTTCTTTATCTTGGGGGGGGGGAGGGGGAAGGAGGGAAGTTATTTAAAAAAAAGAACAAAAAGCATCAAAACTCAAGCAGACCCATGGTGGTCTGTATACCGATCATGCAGGCTAGCTATTTATGTAAAGTATAATATTGTGAATGATCATGAACAAATCTGGGCTGGAAAGTTCAAGAAAGTGTCCCATTACCCAAGGAGTACAGTTCTAGGACAAGAGCATAAACAGGAGAGAGAAAGAAGCAACTTTCCCAGCTAGTCTTAGTTCTCAAAATGTGGTAAGATGACCTGGTTATAAACCATATTCAAAGGACGGCACTCAAGAGGTACCTCCCTGTCCTGCATTTCACTGTTTCTGCCTTTCTTCCTCTACTAATCTCAGGTGTACTGTATGTCAATTAGTTTCATTTTCTAGAAAGCATAATAGCTTCCCTTCAGCGTTGCATATGCAGTTTCAAATTACTCCTTCCCTTATTGCTTTGTTTTGCAAAGATAATGCTTTAACCCCAGTCTCATTTGTAATGAGGTCCTGACTTAAGGCATCATTTTCCCCCGGTTCAGCAGACCACGGTAAAGGGAATTTATGAACATAAATTGTAAACAGACGTATTTATGTATGTGGGAAATCCATCCTTTTAGAGTCCAGCTCTGAGAGGTTCTGAACTCAGGCAGAAACCTGCAGCATCCCACCAGTCCCTGTGGGAGCTCAGCACCTCTCTGACTACGCCCTGAGCAGCTTGTAGATTGGG
>VFFE01007738.1:1767130-1781760 GCA_008921705.1 Burhinus oedicnemus
AATAGTAGTGTTAATGTCATCATGCAATTATAGGTTGATATTCTTCAATACTGAAATTTTCTAACTTCTCTCTCCAGGAGAGTAACTGATAGCCACCGTTGCAAATCAGCCAGGGCCCAGCACTTCCATAGCTGAACATGGAGACCCCCCATATTCATGACAAGGAAATAATTGATACCCTGACTGACAAAAGGAGATTTCCACCCACTTTTGGCAGAGAGTTTTATTTTTTTTTTTTTCAATGTCAGAAACTGGAATTCTGCTCCCTTACCCCAAGTTCAGAAGAGAGAGAGTTACACGTTCATCTCTTTGGTCTGCTCCCAGACCTCACGAGCTCCCTCTGCAGAGCCCCTGGAGTCCAGCTCCTATAAAGCTTTTGCCAGCAGTAACTGCATCTCCTGCCCTGGATTCTGCACCTCGGACCAGCAGCCTCCTCTGGGCAACCACTGCGGCATCCACCACCATACAAACATGATCCCCACTTGGGCTTCTTAAGGAAAGGGCTGTGGGGAATATTCTTCCTAAACAGTAACACCTCATGCTTTCCTTGGAGCACAGCAGCATAACAAATTAATTCCGAAGTCAGACCGCACAATCATTCAACTTCAAGTCTCTCTGTGACTAAGACCATCAACTACGATACTGAGCTAAATCATACTGCTTACAAGTTTCCATACACAGAGAAAATAAGTGGCATTAGTAGTAAATGTAGAGTCTTCCCTCTTCAGGTGGGTCTCAACAGCAGGCAAACGCTGACACATACCCATGCTGAATGTGGAAATTTCTAAATTACACTTATGAAATGTATCTACCTCTCAGTTTATCCACACGCTGACAGATTGTGTGATAGAAGGGTTAAAACGCTTTCCCTAGGACAGAGGACAAAAAAAGCACCCATTAGATCAAGTCCCAGCTGACACAAACTAACCAGGCTTCTAAACTAATTATCTCAATGTATAGCTGTCTAAACATTACTTTTTATTATATGCTCAAAAAAAGTACATGCAAACAGACTTAAGACATGAAACATGTATCCGGCTGAGGATTCAGCTGTTCTACGTATACTGGTGCAGACAAAATCCAAGCCATGTCTGCTAGCAAGGCAGGTAACGCTGCCAGGACGGACAAAAGTTTTTCTTCAACACTGCAGCTCAAGAACTGAACATGTTGTATTCAAGTTGACTAATAAACATTGGCTTGTTTGGAAAAGGTCACCATGTGTTGCTGCAAAATTTCTGCTCTCTGCATACCTCCCAATGAGGCTAAATCTTGCACAGGAGTTCAAGTTCTTTTGCTAGGAGAATCATGAGATGATAAAACCAAGCAGCTGAAACCAACAACCCAGCCTAGGATTGCAGGGTTCACTTGGGGGTGGGGGTAGAGGAGGGGCCCGAGGCTAAAAGAACATGTTCCCAGAGAGACCGGATAACGACCAGGAACACAGCATTCTCTCTGGCACCCTGACAATCACCTAGAAAGATTGAATTACTTGGCAAATAGAAAAGGAAATACTTTCCACTAGTCCCCTCTATTCCTGCTTGGTGCTTCACACTAGGAGATTGTTCTGCCTCTTCACCTTTTTCCTATTCTTCCTCCACTTCCTTGCTCCTCGAAGGATCTTCATCAAACCAAAAGTATGTGAAAACATCCCAGAACCTGTAAACATTAGTTTAGACCAATTTGGTCTTCAATGTTTTTAAGGAAAAACAAGGAAACTGATACCTAGGATAGCTATTCAGATAATTCACTAAACGTTAAATTCCAGTCCGCTAAAATCTCGATTAATGCTTAAATGAGAGCTTTAAAAGTTTGCAAGTGTTAAAAATCTCACCCTCTCAAAAGCTGTATGTGAGATTTGAAAATAGAATCACCAGAAGCTGGTACAGTGGCTTCTTCTTTCACATCATTTTTCCATGCTAGTTCCACTGACGACTTCTTTAGAACATTAAGCTGTCTGTCCTTTAATAATGCTTTGATAAAGTTTGTTGATCTTTGTCTTACACTTCATGAGACAGAAAGTCTGGAGACCTGACGTAACACCAGAACTTTAGCATCTAATGCACATACCTTGCCTCACATAAATAGAAAACCCAAGTTTAGGAAGTGAGATACCATCAGAGCAGCAAGCCAAGTGTCCTGTCCCTCACAGTGCTAAAACTCAGCATTTGTCAAGCAGCATATTTTAATGGACAATAAGCAAATATTTTACTAAACACAGCTTTATTTTCTGAAGAGGAAAGCAACAGTATCATAGGAAAATAAAAAAGCAAAGTCCTTCCGCGCTGCCCATCTCGCTCATTTGCCCTTTGTCACAGCACTCCACACCCATGTGTGACCCACAAGGTATGAAGACAGATTACAGAAGTCTAGAAGGCATCAAGGGTCGGCTCCATCTGTGCTCTCTTCTTCAGTCTACTGGGGAGATGGACGGATAAAAGTAATTTTTTCTTTGTAGGTATCTTTCTGTCTTGATTTCTTATGTAGTATCTGGAGCTTTCTTATGCTGATTCATTCTAACACTAGCAGTACGTTTTTCGATTTTGCAGTTGAGGAAGTTGCTTATTTCTGGTTTGTGCCATGCAGACCTGCTTCTGACTTTTCTTAATAGCCTCAGCTAGTTTGTTAAAATTAAAAAAAAGAATCACAACTACTTTTGTTACCTACTTTCGTTAATACGTATGTACGTAAAAATGTAGTTGCCATTACTTTGCAATTGGTGTAATGAAAAGAACAGAAAGAATGCATCTACAACCAGAAATGCCTGAATTACCCAGAATTCCAGACAACAAAGGTTTGCCATACTATGCCTACTAGAATCAGATGGGATAATTTCAAACTGCAGTTTGTGAAAGCCAGAAGGGTTCACAAGGTATTTTCTGTTTGTTTTAACAAATCTCTCTGGAAAGTTTTCCAGTCTAGATGGGTGAGGGGAATAAACAACAAAACACTGCTGACATCTGTAAAGCCTAGAATGTAACAAGCCTGCTGCAGTCTGAGAGGATATGCAAATTTACATAAATGTACGTAGTTATCAGAAAAAGGATGCTTCACTACAAGTCCACTCCGAAAAAAATACTTTATCTTCAACTTCAGCTCACACTCACTTGGCTCTGGTATGCTGCCCGCGTTTGACAACTGTATCCAACCTTTTTCCAAGGTTACTAACCCCTGCTTGCCATCGAAGTTAAGCGTCTTATTTGTAAGAAATACTTGTAATGCAATGCTTATTCCTAATGCTTTGCATTAAAAAACGCACACTGCCCCCAGCCCTGTACACACCTCCCCAGCGTCCTGAGCCGTAGCACAACCAACAGAGTTCCATTAATGCAGGAACCCTCCGCTTCAGCAAGTAGCCTGAACTCAGAAGGTGGAGGCAAAGTGTGCTTCACTGCTCTCAGCTGCCGCCCAGAAACACACTCTGCATTTGGAAAACACAGAAGGACCCTGAGAAACTACAAAACCAGTATTTGAAACAAACAAATAAGCCTTTTTCAGGGATTAAAAGACTAAGTTAAATGCCATTCTATGGAGATAGTTTAAAAGTTAATTTTTTCTGCCTCAATAGAAAACAAAAGATCTGCCATAGTCAGAATGCAGCACACACCCTATTTCTTTTATGTGGTTCCTCCTAAAGGGAAATCCTTGGAGGCCTCACTAACAGTCCCATGGGTTCTCACTCCTGGAGGCATTCTCTAAGTTTCACCGCTCCTTCTTACTGACCTGCCTACTTCAGAAGGACCCCATACTGCCTTAGTTCCCAAGTGACCCATTCCTCCACTTGCACAGATAAAACCCAATCTTTTCATTTCTTCTTTATCCAAAGAAACACATAACTTAAGATATTCTGATTAAGGTAATGAAGAAGGTCTGCGCTCATGACTTAGGCTATCTTCCAGTGTCTGCTTTCTCAGGACATGCCCATACCTTCCTCGGGATGCGCAGAGTGTAGTGCGTAAATCTGAACTCCTCTGGCAGGACAACAACTCCAGAATAGGAGACGGTATAGCTATGTCCAAAGATTGCCATGAACAAGTTCATTAGTCCTTTTCAAGGCAGGACCGTTTTTCCCCCCCCCAAACACAAGCATGCACTGAATAGTACCAAAGTAAATGTATGTTTCCACTCTGTAAAAGCATTCAGGGTCTCTGTCCTGTACCCCACTGTACAGGAAAACATTATGTCCCTACTTATCATACCATACAACAGCCTCTGGGCTTTACCAAAAACTGTGTGATACATATTTATATCAGTGATTTTCAACAGAACCAAATTTCACAATTTCATGCTTTGCTGCTTCTAATATCCAGCTTTTGTTTTAAAACATATTTTGACCAATTACTACGTTACTGTGTCTACAGTTGAAGAGTATTACAAGACTTAACAATTTACCTCACTGCTCCTTTTTCTAGATGGACGGATTGAAGCCAGAGTTAACCCCATGAATTTATACCACCCGCAACATAAGAATAGTTAGGCAAATGAGTCATATTCATGGATACAATGCACGTCTTCCATGCTCTCCACACCTTGTAAAGCATCACAATTATTTTTTAGTGCTGGAAATAGTGCAGCAGCATTTATAGAAAGCAACTAACTACAGCCAGTCCTACAGCAATCTGCATTACTCTGCAGACACAACCAAAGTATACATTAAAAAAAAAATAAAAAATACATGTATCTTATAAAAGTAACTGGAAAAAATATCCCCTTGATGTGTAACTAGTGATCCTGAAGTGAAAATATCTCAGAATTTACAAGTCAGATAATGTTGCTCAAAACCCCTGGGAAAAAAACAGCCATATTTTGCTGAACAACCAACACAAATCCAGAAAGCACAGCATGACCTAATCAGATCCTTCAGCTGACCTAGCTCATTAAGTTATCTATTTTGCTAGTTTCAATTCCAATACACAAAAAATTGCTCATGGCCAGCTGGTACCAACTAAAATAAAAAACATGGCATTATTTTCCTTTTTCTACCATGTGAAAAATCTGTTAACATCTGAAGACATGCAAACCATCTTAACCTTGAAATGAACAAAATAACACAAACATTTTGACTCAGTAGGTAAAGGAGGTCCAGTGTCTGGTGCTAGAGATAGTTATAGCAATTTTACATTGTTATGTCTGACTGAAAGGTTAAGGTTTGATCTTGTTTTTAAAAAACAACGTTCCATGCCTGCAACATCTTTGTCTTTCAAAATGAGTGTGCACAAAAAAACACAGAACCACCTGGTGTAGCGGGCACAAAAGAGACTGGTAGAAGATTAAAAACTGTATCCTTTTCTCAGAGCACTCTAGAACGTACTAGCTGAAATATGCCTTCAAAGCATAAAAAGAACATCTTCAAAAGCTAGGGAAAAGAGACCACAAGAAGTAAGCAGAGAAATTTGGGGGTTTTTTCCTGCTGCTTTAATTTCAGTGTCTATGCAATACACTTAAATCTTTTTGCAACTCTTTTTATATTCAGCAAGTAGTAAAGCTGACAAAAATTAAATGAAGGCTCCTAGTATCTGAAAATACAATGATAGCTGCATCCAACCTCAAAAAAACCCTAACAACAATAACAAACTTACCACCCTGAAGCCTTAAGATAGCCTGAAAATCTTCAACTCCACAGCTAATCAATAAAACCAGCAAAATTTCTTTCATTCAGTCCTGAGCCTAAACATGCACCATAACCTATGGAGTGATTTGTAAAGTTTATAAAATCTAAAGTATTCAGTTACTTTCACTGTATGAAGTTTCTGAGCAATGGTCAGGAGTGAGGAGGAAGAAAAGAACCAGGTTAATAGGACGCTGAAAAGGAGTTTGTGTTGGCCACTAGCCTATGCAGCTCCCTTTTCTTCATGTCTGACTTGTTCTCAGATTCCATTTCTCTATTAAAACAAGTTAATCTCTGGTCCCTCTAGTCTCTTAACACCCATCTCTGAAAATGTGATATTTATACAGACATTGGTAACAAATGAAAAGTAGCAGCACTTTGCTTGGATGTTTTTTGAGATAGTCTTATCCTTTGTTTCCACCATCCCTAATCACCAGGAAAGAGCAGCGAAAGACATTCTGCAAGCTTCACCGAAAGCACGGAGCAACAGGAACCGAGTGCACACCAGAGCTGCTGGTCCTTCTCCTACTCCACGCTTTCTGCTGCCTTGTCAGCAATCCTTTCACTCTCCTCAGACTGAATAGGCAAGGTTGTCAAGCTCAGCAGTTACTCCTTCTCTCTCTTCTCACGGATGTACTTATAAGTCACTTAAATATTTTTGACTTACTGTGGTTTAACAAGTGGCTGTTAGCTGACCTATATTAACTTACCCAGGAAAACATCCTCAGCCCAGTGCAAATGTAAAATAAAACGTGCTCTAGTAACGTCACTGTCTGTACTCATTCTCCAGTTTTGCAACAACATAGTGGTGATTTACCCAAATATGAAGGCCAGCTTTTTTTCTTTAGGGTACTTGCTTTCTTGAGTGTTCTCTGCACTTGCAAGCATATGGCATTGTCATGCTGAATGATGCAAGGCCTCAACAAGGCTTGTGGTTGCCTGTGATCCATGGGCAGCCACAAGCCTTGATGAAGCTGAAAATGCAACAGCAACATCCAATGCAGTTAAATGAAAGAGAAGTTTGATATTTATTAGCCAAAACTGTGAAAAATACAACCCTAGGGATGCTTGACAAATATTACATGACTAGGCTGAATACAAAAGCAGAAGCGAGGGACTGATTTGGATGCAGCTGTATGTGTACGTGGCAGAAGCAATCATACAAACAGAAAGTCAAGGTGACAGCCAGTAAAGATCTGGGAAGAGCAATGGCTAGCAGGGCTAGCCTGAAATTAAAAGTAAGGAGATTGCCTCTTTTTTTTTTTTTTTTTTGCCACTACTTTATCCAGCAAAATAGAGGAGCAGAAAGGGCTGTTGTACATTCTTTATAAATTAACAGGATCTTACCCAATAAATACTTGACTCATGAGTTTTCCTACTAAAGTCCCAAAAGGCTCCAAGCAATGGATAGCCATTCAGGCCTAAAGAAGGGTAGAATTTGCATTATATCTAGTTTTTTTAAATGAAAAAAAAAAAATTCTAAAGTTGAAAACAAGCTTAGACCAGAAATTTGGACTCTCTTATCTCTGTGATGCCCGCTATTCTGGCTTACCAGCACCTACAAACTACGTGTCTTCCATTTACAGTGTATGTGTAGACCCCATACAAAGTGTGCAATAGCATGAAGCATCATACATGATATGTATACATACCCAGATATTTACTTGTATTATTTGCACAGCTCTGTAAGTATGCAGGGAACGCAGCAACCACATAGATAAAATACAGGCTATGTGATAAACAGCAGTGTAATTTTTTTTTTAAATGCCATGTTTGCATACATAAATTTATGCCCTTATGGTTTCATGATTCCCTGCAGCTCACATTGTTGTTATGTATCTGTGATCTTTGCATTACTTACAAGTTTTATTGAACATTTGTTTCATTTTTCCCCATAAACCTTTTGATAAATCACTTCAACCTGAATAGTTCCGGTTTAGTTTCCTTCCGGTCCCCTTCTTAACGAAGTCATTTCATGCTTTAAGATAAATCAACCAAGATAAACAAACCAACAGCTAACACCTGGTTAAGAAAAAAAACCCCAACATAATAAACCAAAAACCTCAAGAACTAAAAAAATTCAGAACCTAATTGGCTTTTCTCAGATACTTTTAACATGATCACATGCAATAGTTTAATACTACTGTACAATCTAATAATTCATTAATGTTAGTTTAGTTAATGATTACAAATATTTAACTTAAGCGGTTATATCTGCAGCATCTGTAGCTTTGTGTTCAGAAATCACCTAAGAGACACAAAAAGTGGCTGTGAACCTTTGACCTGGACATATCAACACCATCAGTTTGAAGGACTGTATGAACTTCAAACTAGTACTCTAATTGGACTTACATGAACTTCAGCCAGCACTTCAACTGGACTTTAAATAAAGTGTTCATGTGCTTAAGCATGTGATGCCACAGTGCAGAAGGAAAATTTGGAAACTGCTTACAAATACTTTTGAGATTTCCTATAAACAGGTTTTCTATCAGACATCCCTCTCCTCTCCTCCTGCTTAGCTGAGGAAATCCTCTACTCTTTGTGTGTTTTAAAACTCTTTCTTCCCCCCTTCGTAAAGCTGGAATTCCTTTCTGACCCTTCCATGGCCAAAGGATCAGGGTGTGAGGAGTGGAGCCCTGGCAATGCCTTCAGGCTAGAGTTGCAAACAAATCCAGGATCTGGACTGCCCAAACCACTCCACCTCCCAGGTGCAGTGGAGCGGGATTGACAGGGATCGTGGGGAAGGCAGAACTCCCCACAGGCAACGTATGGTAGCTGGTGGCACAGAAAACCTCCGCAACTGCATGAGGACTTTGTATCTGCATCCTTAGGACATTATTATTGTTTTTATGAAAAAGTACACGGCTGAGAGAGCTCCAATTTAAATGTTATACCAGATAAGAAAAAGTCTTAGAATGAAAAGCTGCAAAAAGGCATCAGAAAGTTCATCCCGATCTGTATTTCATTTTTATTCCACTAAATGCTTTCTACTTGCATATCAGCTTCACCTCACTAGTAAGATTTTCATGAGTATCTTTGGAGACGGTACTAAATACCTCCAGTCTGTCTACTCGCATTTACTTACAGAGTTTACTGTGGGATTTGCTCTACTGTCCCACACGGGATCATATGCACCATGTGTTTGTTCAGTGTTACAGATGCCTCGATTTCTGTCACAGGTCTCATGATATTCTGAGGTTTTCTTCAGAGCTCCCAGAATCAATACATCACAATGAAATATTAAACCTGAGGTAAAAAAATGTCTTTTTCATTATTTTTCAATTTATTTTTTTTAATAACCATTGCACTCTTGAGTCCGAAGATTCAGGAGAAATGCAAGTTTTCTGAAAGTCATAAGGAAGCCTCAGCGTGCATCCAAAATAAAACATTAGTTTTTCTCTCACAGTTTCTAAGCTTGTAGCTCTAACAAGTGTGAGTCATTGTGAGCACTCAAGAACAGCCGTACAACACTGCACTTCAAGATCAATGCATGATTAACTCCCCCACCACCACCATTAGTTCTCAGAGCACTCATGGTGCCTGCAGTGGTTACCCCAAGTCTAAATTACGCTGTAACAGCAGAGCACTTTTTCTCCAGGAGTTTCTAGGTAATTGTCTTGATACCTGACTCTTCCCAGCGACTCCTTTGGTTTTCTCAGTGACAAGCACATACCAAATGTTTAAGAGGAATGATCCATTTTTGTAACAGAAGAAACCTGACAATTCTCAGCACCACAGACACAGTGAAAGTGTGCTCCACAGTAAACCTTCAGCAATCACCTTGCACGTGCATACAAAGCAGCTACTCCACTGGCTAGTAACCTCCACATAAACAGCCTGAGTTTACACTTCCTGGGGGTGCAAGAATAACTTTGAAATATAAAGCGAATTTTAAGACCAGATTCTCCTGACTGGCAAGCTCAGTATGCCACAGGATCTGTCAGACAGAGGACATGCGGATCGGTAACTTCAGACCACTCTGGCTCGGGGCTAGCCACAGCAGCCACACTGCTGCTCCAGACAATCTTTAGATTAAGTTGCAGCCTGATTCTGGGACAAGGAGAGCATTCGGGAAGGCAGGGACTGCTGTGATACACAGCTGCCTATGCATCTTTTTTTCTCTGCAGACATCTCCTGTGTTGGAGACAATGTCTGACAGTGTCTTGGGCCTTCAGTGCCCAGGAACTCCTCATCCACAAGCAATTCACCAGGAACTGGCACAAGTTATCCTAGCAGTTTGATCCTATTGCAGCAATGTAAGACAGCAGGACCTAAATTTTAAAGACTAAGTAACTGGGAGTCACAGCCGGAAGTCTGGATTAACAGAAGCACTTTTTTTAAATCAGGATATGGATTCCTCAAAAATGAGATAATGACAACATAAATCTTTAGAAGCGTAGTAAGAAGGATTCAGTAACCTTTTGTTGCCATTCTTACTTATTTAGAGTATGGTCCTACAGCCATGTAAAAATCTATCTTGCTCTCCTATAGGAATGCCTGTACCAACTAATTTCTTCTAAAAATCAATTTCTGGTCACATACTGAGAAGCCCTGTTGCAGGTAGGCATCCCAGCAAACAGGAGAATAGCTGACGATATACCTAACAGTCTAGACAGAAAAAACATGCAAGTAATTCCTTTCGGCTCTTTCTTCCCCTGCCCTTTCCTCTTCTACACCCACACCCCCTTACTGCCCCACAAGGAATTTTTCAAAACTTTTTGTGCAATATTACAATCACAGAATCATAGAATCACCTAGGTTGGAAGAGACCTTTAAGATCGAGTCCAACCATCAACGTAACACTGCCAAACACACCACTAAACCATGTCCCTCAGCACCACATCTACATGACTTTTAAACACACTAGGGATGGTGACTCAACCACTTCCCTGAGCAGCCTGTTCCAACGCTTGATAACCCTTTCCGTGAAGAAATTTTTTTTTGTATCCAATCTAAACCTCCCCTGGCACAACTTGAGGCCCTTTCCTCTTGTCCTATCACTTGTTACTTGGGAAAAGAGACTGACACACACACCCCCGCCCCCTTCAGGGAGTTGTAGAGAGCGAGAAGGTCTCCCCTCAGCCTCCTTTTCTCCAGGCTGAATGACCCCAGTTCCCTCAGCCGTTCCTCATAAGGCTTGTTCTCTAGAGCTGGTCCAGATGAACATGTCCCATGTTAGGCTGTCAGTGTTTCAACATACTGCTGACCAACAAGCAGGAAGGAAACCCTTTGCCCCCACTGTGGTAAAGAGAAGAAAATGCTTAAAAAGCACACCCAACCTTGAAACATCAAGCCTTGCTTCATCCCCAGCAGTGTGGGCAGCAGGGCGAGGGAGGGGATTCTACCCATCTGCTCCGCTCTGGGGAGACCCCCCTGCAGTGCCGCCTCCAGCTCTGGGGCTTCCAACATAAGAAGGACATGGACCTGTTGGAGAGGGTCCAGAGGAGGCCACGAAGATGATTTGAGGGCTGGAGCCCCTCTGCTGTGAGGACAGGCTGAGAGAGTTGGAGGTGTTCAGCCTGGAAAAGAGAAGGCTCTGGGGAGACCTTATAGCAGCCTTCCAGTACCTAAAGGGGCTACAGGAAAAATGAGGACAAACTTTTTAGCAGGGCTGGTTGTGACAGGACAAGGTGTAATAGCTTTAAACTAAAAGAGGGGAGATTCAGACTAGATAAAAAGAATACATTTTTTACAGCAAGGGTGGTGAGACACTGGCCCAGGTTGCCCAGAGAGGTGGTGGATGCCCCAGCCCTGGAAACATTCCAGGTCAGGTTGGATGAGGCTCTGAGCAACCTGATCTAGCTGTAGATGTCCCTGCTTATGGCAGGGGAGGTTAGACTAGATGGCCTTTAAAGGCCCTGCCAACCCAAGCTATTCTATAATTCTATGATTCTAAAATACAACAGAAGGAATAATACCTGCCATACATGTTGGCCTTACTGTACACACCCATCAGAAAGTATATGAAGGCTTTAAGATAGCCTTCCTCCCCTTCCATCCTCATGCCAGCTCATACTACTCTTCACAGACATTTTGGGACAGTGAGGAGAGGAAGAGAGCACAGGAAAGACAGAAGAGTACAGGAGGAAAGCGGAAAGGCTAGATAGATTTTTCTCACACCTCTCTTCCCTAAGCCCTGGCTGGATCCTGGCAGCTGCTTACATACAGGAACATAGAGACCTCTCCCAGACTGAATTTAAATGGAAGCTGTAGCGAGAGGAGGGAACCGCTCAGGAAGGGGAAAAAGAGACCCAGCCCTCCCCTCACTGCTGCAGCATTCAACAACACTCCTGCTTCTTCCAGTTGTTGAACGATACTTCTGCAAAAACAAAGAGAAAGTGAAAGTCGGTACCACTGCGGCAGTGAAACGCCATTCCACTGAAGTGGAAAGGAAAGCTGACAGCCTGCAGGAGTATCTACTCCCTGCCACCTTCTGTTTTCAGACAGGTGTGACAGTCCCAAGGCGACGCCAGGGGCAGGGGTTAACGAGCAGCTCCATCAGAGCACACCACCCCCCGTGCACGGCACCTCATGCGCGTGGTGACCCTGCCCGAGACCACCGCACCTCCAGCAGCCAGGGGTGCACGGCAGAGCTCACCTGCTGCAGCTCGCACCTCCTTCCAGTGATGACACCACCCGCCCGGCCTTGTCTCTCACAGCGCAGCAACAGCTTCTCATGGGAGTATCCCTTCTGTTTGTAACAGAAATTATGAATACCGTTGTTTTCTTTCAAGAGAATTCTTGAAAGGCTCAAAGGACCAAAATGTCACCTGATTTTTTTCACAGACAGGGTCCCACCCTGACGGCAGACCTGTTCAGTGCTACGCAACTCAGGGTTCCCAGCACCTGAAAGGATGCAAAATTATCTATACTACACTTTTTCATGTGTTGGCTCCAATAAAGGGCATTTTATGTGATACTTTACAGAGTGCCATTCTTACCAGGGTCGTAACAAACCAGCAGCTCCATGTGCAAAACAGTGTTGTGGATGTTGTGCTGGAAACCAGCATATTCTGTTTGTGACCCTCCTGCCACAAGCTTTTGCCTTCTTATTCCATGCTGCAGTTTTAATACATTAATTGGAGCAGCTGCTCCAAAGGTAATTTTCCTCATAACAGAATCTTCCTTCAAATACAGGATGCAAACATTGCTAGTAACAGATTAAAGTTTATGATTGTGTGAAGTATATGAACCAAACTGCTGAGGTAATTCCTTATTTTTCTACCCATTATTTGCTTTGCCTTTTCACTAAACAGTTAGCTGCATGAAAAGAAAAAAAAAATTAAAAATTTCTGTGCAACCCCTGCTAGCACCAAGGGCTGCCAATTTATCTTCTGGGTTAAAATTCCAAGGCAGGAAAAAACATCTTTTGGACCAGCAACATATTTTACTAAGAATACCTTTCTTTTTAAGCAGAAGTACTGCCTAAAAACGAGTGCAAATTATAGACAAGAACTGAGGTTTTCCAAATGAATGCCTGAGTCGGGACATGTCTATATTTCAGACCTTAAAGAAGCAGCTTGATTTTTGAAATTCAGAGCTCCATTTGTAATACCAGTTGCTGAAGACTTCTCAAAACCAGGTCTCCTACTGAAACATTAAAACATGGACGTAAGAACTTAAACAAACCACTCGTATTTAAAAAGTATTGCACATCTAAACAGGTATCGCTGTTACTGGGACTAAAGAGAGTACATATACTACTACGCAATTTTTTATATGGTTTTTTAAATTCAGCATCAAACATACTGAAGTTTAATGAATATCACCTGCATATCCTTGGTGTAATACATTAAAAAAAAAATAATCACTTTTCTTTTGAGGTGTAGCATTTGTGGCTTTTTGGTACACACATATCCTTGGTCCAAGGTAAACACAGCACTGGCTTCACCGTTAGTACTTAAAAGGAGCCACTGTCTGTGAGAGTGAATGGGGTAGGCAGTCTGAAAATACTTCCCCTGGAGAAATAATACTCTTTAAAAACAAAACTTCTCCTAAAAAAAGTTTTTAATTATTTTTCATTTTGTCTGCTGCAATTCATTGCCACTGAGTTTGCCGTATCTTAAAAGAATGCGTAAAAACTCCATGATACTTAGTACTTATTATTTGCAACATTCACCTGATACTCTTAAGCATCTGATCACCCATTAACAAAAAAGTAAAAAACGTATGACCCCAAACTCTACATTCTGATATATTATTACCATATTCATTGATTAGTATCATAACAACATAGAGTGCAAACAAGAAAATGTATCAAAATTAATGTATATACCTTAAGTGGTTACTATGCTTACTTAGGTGGTTAGCCACTAGCTATAAACAGGAAACATACTTAGGTAGGCAAAAGCTTCAGTAACTCAGCAACTCCAGCACGCAACTTACCTTGCTTCCAATTTGCAATTAATTTTGCATAATGTATCACATGACAATTTAAGTTTTTTTTAAAAAAAAAAAAAAGGTGTGGGTTGTTGTTTCTTTTTTCTTTTAAATAGACTGTTTAAGTAATAAATAAAATGGGGAAGAGAGAAGAAATCATTCCCCACAGCACATCACTTCAGCAACAGCGGTGACACCCTGAAGACTAGCTAAAGAACTACCATGCACATTTAGGTGGAAAAGTGTTCACGCAAGCAAAAGCAGAGTTTCTTCAAAACTCAAGATTCTGAAATTCAGAGGAACAAAAGAACATTATAACTGGTGGTACAATAAAGCTACATGAAATTCATGATGCTTAAATAACTATGAAATTGGGGAAAAAACCAGACTGCTATCTAGTGCAAGTTATCTACAAGAGATTGAACTATTTCTCTGATATTTTTAGTTCAGCTCTTCCTTACAAGCCAAAGCCTTTTTCCTAAAGCTTTGTAATGAACATTCACAAAGGAATAAATTAGGGAGATTAATCTAACTCTGCAGTTCAGCTCTGACCTAAAAATGCAGTGATTTTGAATTTATTGAGATGAAATGTACAGCCTTCAGAACAAATCCTCACAGGGCACTGGATAAAAAAAAAAAAAAAAAA